>LBNU01003873.1:0-14186 GCA_014162995.1 Artemisia annua | reverse complement strand
AGGACTAACCCATGGCCTATCAGCGATGGGATAAATTATTCCGGCATCGAGGAGTTTAGTTACTTCCTTTTTTACTACTTCTTGCATATTAGGATTTAACCTTCTTTGTTTTTGGACAACTGGTTTCTTATCCTCCAACATTTGTATTTTGTGTTTGCAAAATGAAGGATAGATTCCAGGAATATCTGAAGTTTTCCAAGCAAAGGCTCGTTTATGATTTTTGAGAACGGTTAGCAAATCTGCTTTATTTTTTTTTCTGAAAGTTCGGAAGATATTATAACTGGGAGTAAGGATGTTCCTTCTAGAAAAGCATACTCGAGATGTTTAGGAAGTGGTTTGAGTTCAAGATCAGTTGGTGGTTCTTCGACAGATTTCTTTATTTTGTATTCTGTATTGAAGGTGATTTGTTCGAAAATGATTTCTTCTTCATCATCGGTTTCGATTTCTTCGATATTCATGTATATGAATTCGTCAAACTCACCAAAGAGTTTCTCTTCAAGAATCGTTCCTTGAATAGTATGAAGAATTTCCATTCCTTCATTTAGCAAATTGACGAAATCCTCCTCAAGAATTTCATCAATAACATCAATGCTGAAGCATGTGTCATCGTTAAAGTTGGAATGTTTCATGGCTGAATCAATTAAAAAAGATATTCTTTCTTCTCCAACTCCGAGATTTAGTTTCTTTTGTTTGACTCGAATTATAGCATCAGCTGTGTGTAAGAATGGTCTTCCTAGAATTAGAGGAACTTTGTTGTCTTCCTCCATTTCTAAGATAACGAAATCAACGGGAAAGGTGAATTTTCCAACTTCGACTAGCATATTTTCTGCTATCCCAACAGGATATTGAAAAGAGCGATCAGCTAATCGAACACTCATTTTAGTAGGCTTGAGAGTTTCTAGAGAAAGTTTGGCATAAAGAGAATACGGCATAAGATTGATACTTGCGCCAAGATCGGCCAAGGCGTTGCAAGAAAATGTTTTGCCAAAATTGCACGGAATTAGAAAACTTCCGGGATCTCCTAATTTTGGTGGAACTTTATTTTGAATTATAGCTGAAGATTCATCGCTTAGAAAGGCTGAGGATATTTGTTCTAGTTTGCTTTTGTTACTAACAAGTTCTATGTTTTGCCAAAATTGCACGGAATTAGAAAACTTCCGGGATCTCCTAATTTTGGTGGAACTTTATTTTGAATTATAGCTGAAGATTCATCGCTTAGAAAGGCTGCGGATATTTGTTCTAGTTTGCTTTTGTTACTAACAAGTTCTTTAAGTAATTTGCCATAATTCGGCATTCCAGCAATAACACCGATTAATGGAACATTGATTCGAACAGCACGAATCATGTCTAGGAACTTCCCATATTGTGCTTCCATTTTCTCTTTTCTAAGACGTTGAGGGTATGGAATTTTCGGTTTGTATGGTTTCAGAATAGGTGTTTCGTGAATTTCTTTTGTTTTAGATTTTTTCTGAGGTGATGGTTCATCTTCTTCCTCACTGTCAAGTTTGACAGTAGGTTGTGTTTGACTAGGATTAGGAGGAGGTTCATATGAAGTAGCATGTCTTGTTGTTATGGCATTCACATGCTCATGACGAGCCGGTGGTGGTTGATATGGTCTTGAGTTACTACATCTTGGGTTAGGTGTAGTATTACTTGGAAGGGATCCAGGTGGTCTATTAGCTTGTTTTTCAGCGAGTCTATAAATTTTTTTTTTCCATATTTTGGATTGAGGCTTGGTGGTTTCTTGTGGTGGATTCAAGTCTATCTTTGAGGTCATTAAAAGTGTTTTTAACGAACGTGTTCGTAGAACGTTGTAACTTAATGAATTCACTCAATTGCTTTTGAATGTCGGGTTTTTCTTCAGAATATGATCGAGGTTGATCACGATTATAATCAGGTCTATCGTTAGAACGCCATTTGTAATTATCTCTATTACGATAGTCATTGTAAAAACGAGATCGTCTAAATGTTTGCATGAATTTGGCTTACTCTTCACGAGACATAGGTGTGTCATCATCATTGCAATTTGCGGTTGAATGATTTCCACCACAATTGGTTCAAGATTCATGCTTTTCTTTCATTTCTTTATACCGAGCATCAATTTTGATGGTCATGGCATCCATTCGGGCCATAATTTTGTCAGTGTCAGAAATACTACTGCCTTTATCGACGAAAGCAACCGTTTTGCAAAGAACGGTTTTGGTTTTTTGGTTTTTAGCCCAATCATGTTTGAGTAAGACTTTGTCTTCGAGTAATTGGTAGGCTTGATTTGGTGTTTTGTACAGGAAAATTCCTCCTACAGCCGCGTTTAAGGCTTCTTGAGTACTCTCGTCAAGTCCATGGTAAAAGATTTTGATTATGTTTCCTTTACTTAGACAATGTCCATGACAATTCCTGAGCATTTCTTTCATTCGTAACCATGATTTGGTTAAAGTTTCTCGATCTTGTTGAGAAAAAGCTCAGATTTCACCGAGGAGTCGGTCGAATAAGGCTGGGGGAAAGAATCGACTTATAAAGGCGGTGCGAAGTTCATCCCATGTTGCTATGGTTCCTTCGTCAAGTTCATCTAACCAGGTTATTGCTTCTCCGGTTAGGGATAATGGAAACATCATGAGCCGGACGGGTTCATTTTCGGTTTCTCCATATCTGAACATTTCACAAATTCCAAGGAATTCGTAGATGTGCTTGTGTGGATTAGTTTTGTTTCTACCATCAAATTGATTTCCTTTGACAAGGGTAAGATGGTTTCCTTTGATGGAAAACTCATTAGCAGTGTCGGGTAAAGTTATTGCAGGACCAGGAGTAGGAGCAATGGTTCGATCATTAGCCCACATAGGTTCATTGTCAGTTTCGTCCATTGGATCGTGAAGTTGAATGAGTTTAATAAAGAATCGATAATGAGAAAGATCGTCAACAGATGGGACTATCTCTTTAGGATTTTCAGGTCTTAAATTTTCTGTAAAATTGGGACTCGTTTGTTTCGTCTACGTCTTTGATTTATAGTTCTTTCGGGTTCAGGCAAAGGACTGGAAAGTTTTGCGTTGGATGATTGTGTGACCATCCAATATTGGATTTATGATGTTTAGAACAACTGAAATTCAATTCGGATGAACTAATTTTCAGCTTCTGTGGTGATAAACACGGCGTGCTTAGGTGATAAGTATGGCGTGTTTCTGGGTAGAGGTTTGAATTTTTGAATTTTAGTTTTCCAGAAAAGCGGCGCTTCTTTGAGAAAGATCGCCGTGAGCGTGGTGCAATAGTGGCGGATTCAGTGGAAAACCGGCGGTTATTTAGTACAGAACAGATAAAATTCGTAATAAAACACAGAAATGTAATCTAAATGCAACTAAAAATGATCAAACAATTAATAAAGAGAGCAACTACTAGTCCCCGGCAGCGGCGCCAAAAACTTTGATGTGTTTCGAAAGCTTTAAATTTATAAGACTAATTTTACCGATTCCTTAATACTCAAAACACACGGGTAAAAGTATAACCCTCGTTTATAGTAAAGAGTTTTGTTAAGACCAGGTCGTTCCACAGGGACTAAGGTTTGCTCTTATGTATCAATTAACTAATCAAGATGATTTAGAAAACTTATGCAAATGTTTTGAAATTCAAATATGAGACAGATATGATTACTTGGATAGTTGCTATAACTCAGTGATGGCTTATGATAATGATCTCAGTGGTTGATATAAGTTCAACAAATGATAAGTTGTTTCGTCAAAATAACGTTTCATAAGTTAATAGTTGTGATTCAAGACTTATGTTTGCTAGTTCTTAAACGAGTGGTTAACAAGTGTAAGTACTAGTTGCAATGTTTAAAACTCTATTGTTTATTTCAGTACAAAAGCAATTTCTCCATCAATTGATCAACACACATAGACATATGTTGAAAACCATAAAATATTAGTTGAATCTTTCGACCCTTTCCAATTAGTAATTATAATCAAAGAGATAAACAACGGTAATAAGTTTAGAACAAAGCAAGGTCGTAACATAAACATGAAATCAACAAGAGATCATAACCACAACCAAACACTTTATTAAATTAACATATCCAAGCAACCATAAGGAGTTTAGCTTAACATGGCTTTAATAATCATGCTTACAGTGGTAATATCGTACGAACTGATCAACATACTTTCTGAATTAATGTAATGAAGAAGCTACCGTCACTAGCGATCACCACAATTAATATCGAGAATGTATTTCAACGCTTTTAGAACTTTGACTTTATTTCTATCACCCCAATGATTGGAACACAAGATGAATTATTATTAGAGCTTTGTTGGTTGTTGGGAGGAGTGTTGGTATGAAAATGAGGCGAAATAAGGCTCTATTTATAGGCAAAGGTTGACTGACCACACACTGAAATACGCCGCACTTAAGGAAAAGGTCGGCGGGCTTCACACTGAATGCCGGCGATCTAGGAGATAAACAACGGTGACCTTCAAGAGATTTGTTGGAGCCAAAGGGTCATTAATAGAGCTGAAGGCCGGCGTACTTGGGATATAAGATCGCTGCACTTGAATTGATTTGACTTAGATTGTGTAGGACTATATTCGTCCCCGTAACCGGCGCACTTGAGACATAAGCTCGGCGCTCTTTTCACTTGGAAAAGGCATTATCATAAGATTATCTTGGATTTGTACATTCTGCCTTGGTTCTTGAAGTTCTTTGTCTATTGGACCTGAAATGTATTTTCATGCAATTAAGTATCGAAAGTCCATATAAATCATATAGAAACTAACAAATAACACTATATAAAATATGTATAATTCGAGCGTCATCAGCGTTGTTAGGATCAAAGTTTATAATCCTAACACGTAAATGGGACGACATTTACGGGATTACATTAGCTATCTTGAAAGGCATAAACACATGGACTAGAAGCGTCATTTTTGTAAAGTTATGTGTTTGTTAGCCTATTAATACCCCCTCCATACTTCCATGGAGGGGTGAGACTAGTGTGTGTAACTTATCATTTTCTTTCATTCAATAAAACACCTAGTATTTCCCTTCTCTCTCTCTACTTTCTCTCACTAACCATGGAGGTCATCTTCTTCCATGTTACCCGACCTCCCGAATCCACAAATCACAATAAACTACGATCCTATCAAGTGGCATCGGAGCCAAGGTTACATATTGGTTGATTTTGTGGTGTCATCTTGTCAAAGTCATGACCTTTAAATTTTTTTACCATGATTCGTTAACTGTTGTTACAATTTTTTTTGGTATAACAGTTTATACATTCATGTGTGTATCCAAAATGGTCAAACAGTCCAATATTGTCAAACTTTCAAATACAGTTTTTCATATATGTCTGCTGTGTTCTTTCATTGACCAAATATCACTCATATATGTAAACTGTCATATTTTGTGACTGTTTGTACCAAACCCGTGGAAGCTATTGTGGTCAATAACAACGATCTGAATATGGTCAGTTAAATGGTCAAATCTGCATAATGGCTGGTCGGAATCTGATCGGAATAACCACCGGAAAAATCAAAACTTCTTGTATAAGAAGTTCTCGAAAGATACTTGTTTTCGAGAACTATATACCCTAAACAGTCAAAATCTTTTCTAGATAACAAAAGTTCTCGATAACTGTAACTCATGTTCTCGATAAAACGTGTTCTCGATAAAACATGTTCTTGATAAAACATGGTTCTCGAAAACCACGTTCTCGAAAATCACGTTCTCGATAAGTGTCAAAATTATCGAGAATTCTACAAGAATGAAGATGAAAAGTTCTCGATAAGTGGCTAGAAAAAGGAGATGAAGAGATGAAGACCAGCTGACTAAACACCATATACCAAACTCGTGTGACCTCAGATCTGTATCTTCATCGGTCTTAAATGTTTACAAAACAATAAAAAGAAGAACAGATTGTGACACAGCCATGACCAACAACATAAACCAGATCTAATACTCCATTCACCTCTCTATCCAAATCCCACTGTCTATACTTACGACTAATACACCTTCAATCTCATCTCCTCACAACCTTACATGACTCGATACAAAAAACTACATAGATCTCAGATTGGTGTTCGAAAGTATTGCAACAAATCTTTAAAAGATTTTAAACACCATCTCATCATAGATCCTAAACTTCAAACGAAATAATTTAAATCAAATGGATCTCAGTTAATTTCTTTCGTATCATTCACCTATACATCAAAACCTTAAAGGTCTATCATACGAAAGAACATACTCATCATCAATCCTTGTATGAAGCTTAGCTTCTGTTTTTATCTGAAAGTCAACAAGAAAAAGACAATAACAATGCTGTTATCATCTTTCTTTTTATTCGGTTATAACATAAATTGAAAACCAAAAGATGAACCTTACCCGAGACCCTTTCCGAAGGATCTTGAAGCTGTGGTCATGGTCCTCCAGCCCCTCGATCGTAAATGACTGTAACGAGAAGATGTGGTTCTCGTATATGCATAAAGGGTAGGACTTGTGGCTCAATGATGATTGTTGTGTGGTCGATTGTTGATGGAGAAGGCAATACAAGATTGGTGATTGATAAACTGAGATAAGAGATGTCTTGAGGCTGATGAAATTTGGATGGGTTATGTATTGAAGGAGTTGGTGAGAGGATAAGATGAGGATGGGGGCGTATTTTTTATGATTAGGGTTACTAAGGTTTAGGATGTGAGTCTTTTATATAGTAAACTAATAGGGTATATTTTGGTGTTGGGTCGGATTTGGATGTTGGACTGGATACGGATTATGGGCTTCATCGTTATAACATTTCGTTATTCGGCTAAGCTGAAATGATAATTTTTTGTGTGAGTTGATAAATATTGCTTGGGCTTGAAATTTTTTATCCGAAAATTGCATACATTGGGCTTACAATTATATAGTATTATGGAATGTATTTTTTAATCACAAGTTTGGGTTATTTTACTTCGTTCTTAAGTTCATAATATTGGGTTTTCTCCATCAGTAGTCACTACAAAAAGTCGTCAGAACAATAATGGGGTCGGTAAAAAGTTAGTTGAGAGGAGTGTAAAAGAGTAGAGATGTTTATCAGCAGTTGATTCTCATGGGGCTAGTTATGGTACTTCACACCTGTTTGGTTAATTGGACATATGGGGTTACGCTGCCTCCGATTCTCATCGTTAACATAGTGTGTATGCTTCCAATTTCAAAGAAGGCATCGTGGGGGAAGATAGAGTGGGTGTTCTTTGTTCTTTGTTGTCTTTTGATGATTTTTTTGCGAAAACACTCACTTTCCACGAGGATCTGCATTCAGGGGGAAGAAATGTGCACATCGAGGACGCATAATAGACTCACGTGATCGAGTTTACAATTTCATTACTACCGGAAGACCTCCGCAGAGATGATCAGTGGTTCAGTTTTGTGATTTTGGTGTAATCGTTTCGACTCTCGCGGATTGTGAAGTGCGAATTAGCCTACATATGTGAGAATATCCTGCTGATTTCTTGCATGTTACCCCCGAATGGAGCTTCCGCGTTGAGTATAACCGTGATAAAGTAACTACTCAGATTTTCTTGGTGTGGTTTACTGTGTCATCTACAAATTCCGCTGCATACTCAAAACTTCAAAAGTTAGAAGACTAGTTTACTACATCAAAGTTTCGAATCTGCTGAAGACGGTTGTCAGTTTGGGGGGAAGCTGATTCAGAAACTTCGCCAAAAAGAAGTGTACGAAGAATCCGCTAAAGACATGCAGCATGAATTGGGGGAAGTTAATCTATTTCATGCATATTACATCATTTGCCTACAAGTGAAGAAAAAGTTCTCAAGCCGAGGTACAAGATGAAGACAAAGAGCGTCAACTGTAGTCATCCTCAGCACTTGAAGAGCCGATGAAGACCTTTCTTTATTTGTATTTGTACTTGTAGGAAATGTTGTAAGTAATCTCTTATGTCTCCCCATTGGGGGAAGATTGTTAGGATCAAAGTTTATAATCCTAACACGTAAATGGGACGACATTTACGGGATTACATTAGCTATCTTGAAAGGCACAAACACATGGACTAGAAGCGTCATTATTGTAAAGTTATGTGTTTGTTAGCCTATTAATACCCCCTCCATACTTCCATGGAGGGGTGAGACTAGTGTGTGTAACTTATCATTTTCTTTCACTCAATAAAACACCTAGTATTTCCCTTCTCTCTCTACTTTCTCTCACTAACCATGGAGGTCATCTTCTTCCATGTTACCCGACCTCCCGAATTCACAAATCACAATAAACTACGATCCTATCAAGAGTCATAGTCATGGAGCGACGGCGTCACAACGGTGATTTAGCAACAGACGAAAGCCTAATGACGGCGGGCTGACGACGTCACAACCCATAACGTGTCGTCGTCACACTTGTAAAACTATATATATTTTCGCATGTTTTTCATAATTCGTGTAACACTTTGGAGAGGCAAACTCTAGACGAATTTTACAGTTTTTGTAAGGCTTTTACAGCCCCCAAAACTCATGTTTCATTGAAGATAAGTTATCTATCTTTAGTCATTCAATATATCGATACGTTGTTTGAATATATGCTTTTCTTTTCTTCACTTTAATATGCCAAGCTAGATTTATTAATGTTTGCTTTGATTAAATGAAACTTAGTTATCGATTATTGATTGTCGTCTCTTGTTTAATTGGTTGCCTCGCATTAGGAATAAAAAAACTGGCTTAAGTCTTATATGTACTAGCTTGTCTATCTTGTTAAACCAACCCTAGAGTGCGCTAGTGGTTTTTCTCGTTGTATTTATTGAGTGAATTGCGGCTTGTAGATCCTAGGAGACTTAGTAGACTTTAAGATTTCTTAGGGGAGACTTATATGTTTATAGAGTTAGGGCATATGGCACCTCCCTACGACCAATAATAAGGAATACACCGCTTTAATTGAAACAAGGACGTGACAATTCGATTAATCAATAAGAGATAACTAGGGAGTAAAGATAATCTAAGTAAACACATTTTCCTATCATAAGAGTCACCACCAATTTACTTTTCCGTTTATTATTTTAATTTAGTTTTAATTAGTTTAATTAGTAGTTAAAACACCCACTCTTCAAAACCCCGAGATTTTTACTTGCTTTAATAAAAAACATAAAAAATACAAAAAGAATCCTACCTCACCTTTAGACCTATCTCGAAATTCACTTCGGCCTTCACAACACATTCCCCTAGAGAACGATAAATCTCCTATGTGTTGCCTATATTACACTACGACGATTAGGTACACTTCCTAGGGGGATTGTAAAACTTCTTGAGGTTTACAATAATCCGCATCAACTTGCACGTTGCCAATAAAATTTTACCTTGAGTCACTCCTTTCATTTTTCTTGGATACCCATCCCATCACC
The DNA here is from genome assembly GCA_014162995.1 of Artemisia annua. Taxonomy (NCBI): domain Eukaryota; kingdom Viridiplantae; phylum Streptophyta; class Magnoliopsida; order Asterales; family Asteraceae; genus Artemisia; species Artemisia annua. The sequence goes on along the minus strand of LBNU01003873.1, from coordinate 4,834 downwards.
ACTGTTATCGGTGTCTTTACCTTGGCATCAATAAGTTTATCATTTCTCGTCATATTACTTTTGACGAAGATGTATTTCCGTTTGGTTCTATGACTCCAAATAACCCGCCTTCCTATGATTTTTTGCTTCCACCATTACTTCCACGCTCACCTATCCTGTCTGAACACTCCACTACCTCCCGACTGGCTTAACACACTGCTACATCCCTGACAGCACTTCATATACCACCGGTCCAACAACACACTGCTCCAAGAACACCAACCCACCAAACAAATGATAGTCTACCGTCCACTGCTTCCCCCGCGGCCCAACAACAGACTGCCCCACCAAACCCGACCCATCAAACCAATCATAACCCACTACCACTTGTTTCACCTGTGGCCCAACAATAAACTACCTCAATCTTCAACCCCGCTGTTGTCCATTCCGCGACCCAATCATCACCCAAAATAGTCCATAATGTTCATCCCATGGTTACACATGCAAAGTCTGGTATTTCAAAGCCTCTTGAATGTATGTCTCTTAATGTCGCCACTATGTCCCCGCTTCCCAAGTATGCTTTTCGTGATACTAGTGAAAAACGCTATATTAGAGGAATATAATGCTTTATGTACTAATGGTACGTGGGTGCTTGTGCTCCGTCCTACGAATGTGAATTTAGTATGATCTATGTGGCTTTTTGAGAATAAGTTTAGTGCAGATGGATAATTTATCAGGTATAAGGCTCACTTGGTAGCCAATGGTCGTAGTCAGTGATGAGGCGAAAAGTCCTAGGCCAAAAATGACCCTTTCGTCACAATGGTCGTTTTTGAACGGTCACACTGTGACATTTTTGCGTGACTAAATGTACCAGCGATTAATAAACAGCCACACTTGATCCGATTTGTGTGCATTTTCGTAAAAGTATTTTCAACGCATTTTGTGTATATATGTTGGAACTAAGAAGGTATGGTAAATATTTTTCCATCATTTAGTCCGTTAATTGGGACGTGTACGATGCAAAATCAGCTCCGAAAACATTAGTCACGCTATAGATAACATATGTGACAAATATATTCACCACACATTGAACCATGTGGCCCAAAGAAGATATATAGTCACACGAGTACTTGTGTATGTGGCTAAATTATATAGCATTTTGTCACACATTATAGAACGTGACTGCTATTCTTTTGCTGAATAGTTAGCCACATATGGATTTGAAATGATGTTGCAACTAAAAATCAGTTTGAAGCGTTAGTCACGAAAGCCATTTAAGATGACAAATTATGTCACCACATTTGAAGAGGTTTGGACCAAATGGTCATATTATGGTGAACAAAACCATACAACACTGATTAAGTGTGAACGTAAATTCGACACATATGGTCACGTAAGTTAATATGTGGTGGTCAAAGTTATAACGTGGTGTTTGCTTGCCCAAATCCTAATGTGTATAGTCACAGTTATTTGAAGCACAATCATGTGTACTATAGGCTTTAAATAGTACACCATATCACAAATGGTGTATCAATAGGATGTTTCTGGCCACGTATAAGGTAATTATAGTGACCAATACATTCAAAATAGTCCACATTGAAAGTATTCACGTGACTATTTTTAATAGCAAATGGTTGAGTCAGTTATCATTAACCTTGATATTAGTCACATTTTTTTGAGTTTTTGTGTGATAAATATAGAGTCATATTTTGTCACACAATATTTAAGCGTAGTCCACAATTAGATACATATGGTCCCACATTCTTGATAAACTTATGTATATGATCTATCTAGTCCCATGGATCGCTTCATTTGCCCATTACAATGCTCCTAGTTATATTAGAACCTGCTAAAGTCTATTAATGTTGGATCATTGTGCATATGTTTGGCTTGTATTTCTTTGGTTAGGCTAACATTTTGGGCAGGAAAAAGCAAAGAAAAAGTTGTTTGGAATTGGAATTCGGGAATGCTAGTAACTCGGAACTTAATGCTGCTAGGCAATTAATGCTGCTAGCCCGTTAGTGAGCCATCACAAGCGTTGCTTACGTGAGGGTATTTTCGTCATTTCCTTGTGTCCGACTTTTAACAAGTTCAGTACCCACACTAATTTCACGAAAAAATGACGACGATTTTTTTCCAAATAAAAAACTAAGCGTGTTTAACACAAAAAAATACAAGAACAGTAACCGGTCATCTTCTCAACAATACAATCGGTGATTAGCAGTCTTGATTTTCCTCAAAAACACACGTACCAGGATACACATTTACTGATTTTTACTCATTCAAACTGTTATTTGCATTTTTTGTCTAACCTTAATCGTTAATGCAGTAACAACCATGTTTGGAAATCGAATTTATTTGCACTTTGGCACTCCTGAAGAGGCTTTGGAGTGTTTTTGTAAGTTAAACACATTATTGACAACTGTTATTTCTCTAAGACACTAGTTAATTGTATATTAAATTGGATCACAATGGTTAAAGAAATTAAATTTCATATACAGGAACACATGATGATTTATGTTCTTAGGAGGTTATCTATCAATGGAGTATTATATCTTCTTAGTTAACTGTAGGGGTTAGATGGAAAGTTCGTGTTTAGGAAGATCCTCACAACTTACTTGTGTGTTGAGGGAGAAAGGTGGAATGATTTTGGTCAATCACAACATCGCCTCGCTCTTATGTTTCGTCCGTGCATTTTATTGAGGAGGGTGGAAATCTGTTTTATGTTGCACTTGCTAATGGTGAGATGGTTGAGTCCCACAACTATGACCCCGAGGTGCCCCATTTTGGGGTGTTTAGTGGATTTGACCGACACTCTCTGCTTATGCAGTTCGTGGATCATTACTCTGAGATATCTGGATTGGTCCAACACCTCTACTCGTTCGTCGTGGTTACCACTTAACACGAGAGACACAATGGTAGGGTGGCCAGTGAGCTTGATATCTTATGATGAATTAGTCCACAAATTCGTGTAATGGGGGTGTTGGTTGACACTCGTTCGAGACCTTGGATATGCAGGAGGACAGAAGAGGTTTTACTCCAGGTTTCGGGGCCAGAAGATATACATCCTGATGTTGTTTAGTTCTGATGAGGGGCCATCCAACACTTGGAGACATACACACCCTATTGCCATGAATGCCCCTGTGTCACCCAACCCAAAGACTATGGTATCTTTATCTCTTTATTAGCTTTTTAACTACATCAAGTATAGTGGAATCGTTTGTAACATTGTGGTTAATCTGTACTTACTCATTTTGTAATTATTAAATTCAGATTTGAAACCCTAACGGATGTAACTGGATGTGCAAATGGTCGTGTAGCACTGTCTGATGACCAAGAAGATAGGGCATTCTACAGACCAACCGACTGCCTGGCTTCTGGAAGAGATGGGACGATTGTAGTGTCTTGAAACTTTTATAATTTGTCAAATGTTATGCTACAATTTCAATGAAAATACAAACTAAACAACTATCATCTGATATAAAACAATATCAATCTAAGCATTTGTAACTTAGTAAGCAGTATCACCGATATCCATAAGCAGACTTAACGCCTTAATAAGCTTAATATGACACATCTATAGTAAGTTGTAACTTAGTCTAGCAGCACCTAATTTCATAAGCAGCCTATCCTTAATATGCAGCCAGCAGTAACTACACTTGAGCATTTTCATTTTCATTTGTTGAGATAATGTTGTGTCCTGATAGGATGATTGATAGATCATAATGTGGTGTTTAGAATATCCCCAAAGAGCTAATGGGTTAGTTTTGTACATTTTGGTAACGAGGTATACAGCAAAAATTGTCGGCAGTACACTTGTATGGTACACTGTCGCTGTTTTTGAAGCACAATGATAGAGAAATGTGTGATGTACGTGAAGAAGACAGTGTTTACCGTGGTCGAGGGAAGGTGGTAGGAAGGTGTTCATTGTTTCATGCGAATGGGTTTCAGGGGGTTTGAGACGGGAAGCCCACTTTGGTGGCAGCTGCAACCGGTCCGCTTCTGTTTAACCGATGACACAGACAGGTCCTAAAGCTTTTAAGGTTTGATGTGTGTTGATGGGTGAAACAATGTTTGAAATTTTTTAGTAGTTGGGATAAAAACCTACTGTTGTAAGTATTTGACTTATGACAAACCAAATGGTTGCCACTAGACATGGTATGTAATTATTGTAGGATGAACCATCATGGTATCCGTAGACAATGTTATGTGAGTAATACATGTACGAAGTTATCGTCTTATAAACTATTTAATTTGGGGATTTAAACCCTTAAGTGTAAATGGGTCCCCAATCCACCCCTGCACTCTCATATCTAGCAGTACAACCCCCCTGCAAGGTAACGTTTTCTTAGCAGCAGAAAACTTTTGATTAACATAATAACAAAAAATAAAATATCCCAAATTCTTTCTTAACGAACACAAGGATCAAAATATTGTAAACATTAATGAGAAAAATGAGCAATGAAAGTACGGGAATTAACTAAACTTTCCATTAAAACTTGGGAAATGAAAATTACAAAAGGATTCACGTTCAATTCATAAAGTAAATGTAGTAAAAAGGATTGCACATGTGTTTTCAAAAACTACTAACTAACTAATACATTTTCTTTTACTCTTTCGCTTTTGAACAAACTTTGGCATTTTTGGTTCCCATCGGTTTTTATGGCCCTTTTCTTCATAAGTCTTATCATTGGGCAGACTAGACCTGAACCTCTTCATCAAAAAGCTCTTTGGCAGTCTTTTTGGAGGATTTAACTTCTAGCATCTTCCTTTTTTGTGCCTGATCCAGAATCACATTTTCTTTTCTTCAAAATGTCAAGAATCAAGCAGTGTAACAAGAAGAGAAAGAATTCCA
>LBNU01003872.1:137829-171528 GCA_014162995.1 Artemisia annua | reverse complement strand
ATGAGGAGGAAAGCACTCAAGGTGTTAGTACCCCGTCATTCACTACATTCGTTGATAATCTAGAGGATCTTGACTATCCCGAGTATCACCCTCCATCTCCTCGCTCACAAACCAACCAAAGACTTCATGAACAAACAACCGAGATGCTTAACCGACAAAAGAGTATGCATGAAGAAGTGCGAGGAGGCTTCAAAGCAATTGGCAAGACTTTGAAGAGTATGTTCGGGAAGAAGAGGAAGTGATGGAGATTTATTTGATCATGCTTGTTGAACAATATTTATTATGTGATTTTTAGTTATGAATATTTGACATTTGTGTGCTATTATTCTGATGTGTATTCGGAAGTACTTGTGACTTGCTTGAATAATGTTTGCTTAGGATGTTAACTAGTTTATTTATGCCTAATACATGCTAATAATTGCATGAATTTTCACTTAATCTATATATATGTTTGCATGTTTAGGTTATGTTTATATATATATATACATATATGTATGCTTTCTAATAGACCTAAACCAATATGAAATGTCCAAATAGAGCTTGCTGCAAACACAAAACAGAAACCAACATTTTTCCAGAAAATATTTTTGAAAAATTTGAATTTTTGGTCGTCAGATGGGCGGCCCCCTTAAATCTAAAGGGGTGGCCCCCTTAAAATTAAGTGGGCCGGCCAGTATTTAAGGAGGCCGGCCACCCATACAGTAAATTTCACTGTTTTCTTTTGAATCTTGTGACTCATTTTGCTAGTCTCAGCTACCATTTCCCTTTAAAACTAAATTGAATTTGGAATCTAACCACTTATTTTCAAAATAATTCCATTTCTAAAAATATTTTCATCCTATATAATCCCCATGCATATTTAATTCACACTCCATCGTCTTCAACCTTCATCAAACTTAACCTATCCACCATGTCATCACCAAGAACCACCAACTCCAACAATGCCAAGACACAAAAACTTGTCATTATACCACCAAAACAACTCTTCATTGACCATACAAATGAAGACAACACTACTCCATCACCACCACCTCAATGCTCATCTCCTAGTGCACCAAATGCACCTTCCAAAACACCATCAACAAATGTAACCTCTACCTCTTCCATACCATCAACTTCATCAATCAATGACTACATAAACAACCATTTGTCACCTCCACCAAGAGTTCCACCACCACAACCCACCATTGAAAACACATCTCTTGACATCACTCTCTCATTATCACCCTTAACACCTCTTGATGCACACTTCTCATCATCACCAAAAAATACACCAACCTTCGACCCCATCCTATGGAGCTTACTTGAAGCCCATGGTGATACTTGCCTTTGTTGCATCCACAACCGAACCATTGTCTTTGGTCTAAGGGATGAGATACACTACATGTTTTCACACATTGAAAACTTGTTGCATCAACTACCCACCACAACTATACCTCCACCACCACCAACAATAAATACACCACCACCACCACCAACAACAAACACACCACCACCATCACTATCTCCATGTTCCCCATTAATTCGTTGTGTTTTTCATGCAAAACAATTTATCAAAATATCAACAAACGTGAGGTCAATGTTATCGTGAGACAACAAGACGTGGAAAAATACAAGTAAACCTTTTAGGAAAAAGATTACCTCGTAAACTCGTGAAAGTGATATTTATTTATGAGACTGGGAAGTGATTTCCCGGGTCGTGTCCCAACGAGGTATGAATGGAAAGCTTCGTGAAAAGATCGAGATTAAAATATCGTATGTTTGGTTGAGAAAGGTTATTTGGTGTTATGGTATGTTAAATAAACGGAAATTGAAAATTAACGAACGAGAATGAAAATAAAATAACTTATGGGGAAACAAAAGGCAGCAAACTAGGGGACTCCTAAAACACTACGGGAATCAAAATTAGGTATCGGGAATCCTAAAACACAAGCAAACAAATAAACGTGACGTTTATTTAAGATAAACGTCAACGCGCGCATAAAAACGTGAAATTAAATCTACACAAGTCCTACGGGCATGAAAACAACTTTTCTACGATTCTTATGATACAAGAAAATTTTAGAAAAAAGAAAATTAATCTTTTAACAAAAATCCTATTTAATATGAATTAATTACTATTTTAACTAAATTAAATCAAAATAAATATTAAAACTATCCTAATAAATCTGGGAATTTTTTGGAAAATCAATTAAGTTAAAACTAATTTATGAAAAATGTGAAAACTGATTGCACAGTACAAATAAGCAGAAAAATTAAGCAAATAAAAGCTGCGACTTATAAATAAGCAAAACAAGCAGTTACTACATAAAGAATTAAGGTTGCAAAGCTATAATGAAAAAGACCCAAAGGCGACTGGTTTGTGTGTGTGGTGTTATGTCTGGGACAAGCAAGAGGTCTGGGGTTCGATCCTTACCCCAGACTTTTTGGACAAAATATTTTTTTTTTCTTTTACTTTTCTTTTTCCAAATTACAAACAATGAATGATTTTTGCAACCCAAGTCTCTCAATAAATCTGGAATCAATTCTTTACAAGCCAAAATTACCATAGATTCAACCCCTTTTTTTTACTTCTTTTTGTTCAAGCTTTTTGAAAATGTGAACCACCACACCAATAAGTCAATAAGCTCAAATAAGATTAAACCAAAAGAGTAACACAAACAATAACAACAAGGAGTAACAACAAGATCAAGCAACAACAAGTGATTAACAAACTCAGACTATGAATCAAGAACAACAAAAAAATAGCAGCAACAACAATAAGCAGAAATAAGCTTGAATAAGCAATAAGCTTTCAAAAGCTTATGCAACTGAATAAACAACAACAACAACAACAACAAGAAGCAACAATTACAATAACAAGAACACTAATCAAGAACAATGACAAAATCAAGTCATGCTCAGCACATGCTGATACAATCAGCATGCAGTCTCAAACAAGCTAAAAGATGGCTTCTCAAAAAGCACCTATCTAAAGTATACCTAGGATGCTTTCTAAAACAACAAACCTCAAGTCCTAACTCTTACTAATGAACAATCTAGATCCCACACAAATTTGACAAAACTCTGAGATGCAGGGGAGTTTTTTGGTCAACTAGGCAGTTTCACAAGCAAATTCACCCTAGCAAATGGGCTCCAAATATGGAATTTCTTTTTGATTTAAGAAAAAAAGCTGTCAAGGATTGCAAAAACTCAAGAACTTTTCAATTTCATCCAGAAATACACCTTGTGCATTGCATCAAACTTTGTCCCATTTTTCAGTGTATGTAATTTTGACTTTTTATGTTTTCTTGAAACTTTGACTTTGATGAAATTCTAAGTGATCTATGCTACTGAGATTGATATATTAAGATCAAATGAGACTACTTCAAGCAATGTTAACAAGATTTGAGCCTAAATCAAGGTTATGCCAACTACAAAATTCAACAATTAAGCTGTTAAGGAGGTTTCTAGGTGATTTTGACTTTTTGTAAAAGAATGACCAAGTAAGTTGGTCAATCTGTGTTTCCTTAGTCCTATGTGACTTGTTAGAACCAGCAAAGATAACAAATAACAACTAGAACACACTTAAGCAATCTGAGCCAAAGACCCCTATGTCTAACTGTTTTCAATAACTTTAAAAGGAAATGGCAAAAGTAACACTACAATTTGATCAATTAACTTAGATTAGACTGAAAGAAACCTAATTAAGCAAAAGCAAACAATAAACAACAACAATTATCCAATAACACAAATTGTGACAAAAGTAGAAATCAAATTCTTACTTGGCATCCAAGCCAGTAGGTAACTAGGAACCAGGAACCATAAGAACCACCTACTGTCTCCCATGAGACTCTAAACCATATTCCATCATCTCTGCAACTGCTTTCTTCTTCTTTCTTCTATTTTTTTTATTTTTTTGATTTTTCTTTCGTATTTTTTTGTTTTCTTTTCTTTTCTTGAAATTTTCTTTTCTTTTGATTCAAATAACATAAACAAGCTTAAAATAACACTCTGAGATCAAATAAAGAACAATTTAAGGAAAGCTAAATAACTTTGGAATTTTGAATAAAAATACGAAATTGCATAAACTCAAAGGAAACTTTAATTAAACTTGAAATTGGGAATTACAATAGCAAACTAAGAATAAAAGCAGAAAAGATACAAAAGAAAGGATGTCCTAATGGCTTACACAAGCTTCCTATTTATACTACAAAGTGGTAGGTAGAAAAATGTAAGTCTTGTGCTTCTTCTCTGTGAATTAGGGTTGCAAGCTGTTCTCTTGATCCTCGCGAACAAATCCCAGCAGTTGAATTGGTGTAAAAGTCATCCTAGCCTTCCATGGAATTTTGGTGCCAAGAATAGTTGTGATGAGTTTGGATTGCCAGGGTGTCAAAGGTGGTAGGTATGGGATTTGTAAAGATAGTGGGGTGGGGAATTGGGTTTGGGGGAGCTTTTGATGGTGGAAACGTGTTGCAGACATGGTGTTGGGGGAAGGATTATTAACCAGTGTGTAAAGAGGCGGGGTGGGGAAGACATTGACTTTTTGACCCTGGGAGTTATGTAAAAAGGGTGGGCTTTGGTTATTCGTGGGCTGGAAGGGATTATTGGGCCAAGGGGGAGTTGTAATGGGTTGTTGTGGGTTTAGGTTTAAGTATTAGGTTTAGTAGTGTGTTTAGGATTTGAGCCCAAGGACCATTAGTGTAATTTCTGTATTTTTTAAGGGGCCAAAACTGCCAATCTTCCAAACTTCTACCAAGGATCAAATTTGCCAACCATTGATTTCCCGGGGTCCTTTGTTGATATTTTCTTCAATTTAATTAACCAAGGACCATTTTTGCCAATTTCACAAACTTGAGGGACTGAACTTGTAAATTTCTGAAAATGCAATCCAAGGATCAAACTTGTAATTTTAGGATTGTTGGAGGACTTTTGTTGACTTTATTTTCATAAATTCTCACCAAGGACCATTTCTGTCATTCTCTGAAAGTGCAAGGACCAATCTTGCTAAATGTGAACTCCAGGGACCAAACTTGTAAATTTTTGAAAGCTTTTTACCCAAAGATCATTATTTGGTATCTTTTGATTTTTAAGAACTTGGTTTGACTTTTCTTTCAAGATAAATGCTCAGGGACTAATTTTGTCAAGTTTTGAAAGTTAGGGGACTGAAACTGCCAATTTTGCAAACTTTGTCCGATTTTCATCTGTTTTTAATCATTTTGCATCTAAAACATATAAAACACGATGTTTGGGATATTTTCTGTATTTTGATGCATATTTGAGTGTTTTTTAGATGTTTTGGCAGTTTAGATAAGACAAAAATGATGAGTATTTGCACACTCATCACCCATCATTCCCTCAAAATTAAACATGTTTAATATTTTGAAAATAAAGATATTTCAACCATTTTGGTGCAAGCTCTAGGAAGGCATTCAAGTTGGAGCTTTGGTTAATTGTTTTTCTAAGCATGCTTGTAAGCCTTCATGGCATTAGTTGTTTGCACATCTAGTTTATGTGCATCTTGAATGTGTTTATTTTTATTGTATTCCTTTAATTCTCTAGTTTAATGGCTATTTCTAAGTTTTTTTTTATTATTCTTCTTGCATGATTATATATATATATACATACATATATATAAATACTATATAAATTTATATACTTAATATCATATATACTATATTACACTATAATTATATATATATATATATATATAATATAATATTCACCCCGTATGATATATAACATAGCAATATCATAAATATAACTATACATATATCTAGTGTATATATTAACATTACATATATATATAACATATATATAACGTAATATATAATACAATAATATAGATACATACTATATAATGATTACTAATACCTACATACATATATATCATATATTATACTATATAGTATATATGTATATATATATATATGATATAGTACTATATATATATAATACTCTATACTACGATACTAATATAATATACAGTAGGTAGATATAATATACATATATACATGACGTATACGGTGTATATGTATACTAATATATATTACTATATATTCTATATTATACTATAGTATGTATATATATATAGAGTATATGTACTAAAAATATATCATATAATGTATATAATAGTTATACTCACTATAACTATATATATATATATATATATATATATATATATATATATATATATATATATATATATATTGGTTGTCCACTAAATATTTTTTGCAAGAATTCCATATCTCGATTTCTTTTATGACCTCAAAACGAGGGGGAGTATTCGTCAAGAGGGAGCTCCAAGCTAATCGGGATAACTTTTTTGATGCTAACAAAAAGGGGGAGAATTGATATAAACTCACAAAAAAATTGTATATATACTAATTTTTGTTTTAATGAGTTTAGATTTTGTAATCATCAAAAAGGGGGAGACTGTTCATATAAATAATGCTTAAAAACATTATTCATATTTTTCGATATCTCTACGTTTTGACGATCACAAAATGTAAAATCATTAAATGTAAGATTACTACGTAAACAAGTATTAAGTTAGTTTATATCATTTTATCCAACTAAATCACTTAAGGTATGAATAAACAAGTGCTTAATACATTTTATGATCAAAGGGGTATTTAATTAATTATTACAAAGTTTATTAAATAATATAAACATATTATATAATTTTGAAAAACACTTTTGGTAATAAAGGAAAATGTTTAAATCATACTAAATATATGAATTCAAATTTTTAACCAAAATTAGTTAGTTTTTCACCAAATAAACTTTCCCCAGAAAAAGACAAGAAATCTGGCCGTAAAAGGTGGGCGGCCCCCTTAAATATAAGGGGCAGCCCCCTTAATTTTTAAGGTGGCCGGCCTCCATTTAAGGGGGCCGGCATGCTCCCTGTGTCATAATTCTTTGCCTATAAATACCACCTCAAACCTGGTATTTTTCCTCACCTTTTGCACTAAAATTCTCAGATCCAATCATCTCTAAACATCTTTCAAAACCCTTTGATCATAATATAATTAATCCTTGTTTCAAGTGATTCAATCCCTCCTCATCCATCCTCATCCAAAGTGCAAGAGAAGAATACTCCTTCAACATCAAGTTTAAGAAGTATTGTAGATTAGTAGTGTATATTGTGTAAATCATTTGTGAAGTTGTGTTGTGCTTGTAATAAGTAGTTTTAGGTGAAGTAGAAGTTGTGTAGAGAAGAAGAAGTAGTGTAATAGTGAAGTGGTGTGAAGTAGTGAAGAAGATGTGGTGTGTACAAGTAGTGTAGAAGTTGTGAAGTGTTGTGAGATTGGTTCCAGCTAGGATTAGAACCCGACATCTAGCTTTGTGTCGTTAAATTGGTGTAAGCGAAAGTCGTGTAAGGTTTCTCCGCCACAAGGGAGTTTGTTGATATAGTGAAGAAAACTCTCGAGTAGGTGACTCGGGGAGTGGAGTAGGAACAAGGAAGGTGACCTTGTAGCCGAACCACTATAAATCCTTGTGTTGTGGTTTGATCCTTCTAACTCTATCTTTTCATTACTTATATACTTGTATTATACTTGCTTAGTTAGTTAGTAACTTAATAATTGTTCATATAGTGCAAGTATTGAATTCACATAAACTAGAATCGAAGTTTTAAAACAAACTTGTTTTCATAAATTATAAAAATGGACGTAAAACTATTCAACCCTCCCTTCTAGTTTTCCACACCAGGCATCCCATGTATCATCCTCACCCGTGAAAATAGCATGTAGCCCCTGCAAGAAACAAGTAACGTGCTTAATGCTAACATAAAAGACGACAAAATTCGATGTCCCAAATATAAGTTTAGCATTAAAAACCAACATACCGGGGTAGACCCTTGCATATCAACTCGGGCAACAAATAATCCAGATGGTTGAAATGTTCTGTAGTGCCAAACCTGGAACGAATAAATGTCAAACACATTACCAAGCAAGAAAATCACTCACATTTGGTACAAATGAAACAGTTTCACAAAAACAACCATATTTGAGTTAATTTCCTATATAACAGATGTTATGTTAATCTTTTAATAGATCACTTACATGACTGCGATAAGCAAACTCCAACTGTTCAGCAACATCCTCCCGGAGTGGAAACCAATCAAGACTCCCTTTACGAGCAAAATAGTGGCCTCTTAGAACACATCAATTGTCTCCATTCCAATAAACAGGAAAACTATGTCGTCTTAATAAGTCTACCTGCAACGATTACCACCACACGAATTTATAATCAAAATTCAAAAACATGTTTTAGGCTAGTTTTAATCCACGAAAATCAATATAAATCGTTTTATATTCGATTACACATTTAAGAAAATATAAATTTAATATGTGTTTGAGCATACCCATTATCAGAGTAGGATAGGTGTGATGAGGGTGATGGTGGCTCGACTGTGAAGGTGGTGGATGTGGTGGTTATCTCGAACTAAACAACCGAAGCAAACAAACTCACCCATTGCTTCCCTTGTCTTGATGACGGCGAGATAAGGCGGTGAAGTGTGGCGGTGGTGTGAATCGATTCTAGAGAGAAGGAGAAGAGATGAATAGATAGAAGATGGATCTGACTAGTGTAAGTGTTTGTGTTTTGATTTTGGGGAAAAAGGGGCGGGATCTTGAGCGGGAGATTGAAATTTTGGAGAAAAAGGGGCGGATCTTGAGCGCGTGATTAAAATTTTGGAGATTGAAAGCCTATCAAATGAGCTCGAAATGTTTAATAAGTTGAGCTCAATCTTATATAAGTTCGACTCGAGTTATTGTTGAGTTCTCGAGCTTGTAAGTAATATAAAATATGTTTTATTTATTTATTTATTTATTTATTTTTTATTTTTTAAATATGTAAGTGTACTAAGTGTAAATATTTATTTATGAATGTATCAAGCTTTTCGAGCTGAAGTCGAACCGAATTCAATTCTTAGGTTATATTATATTTCAATTTTAATTTGTGTAAGAAAACACATCTTTCCAGATAAATCGAGCTTTTCGAGTCAAGCTCAAGCCGAGTTCAAACTTTCTCGATCCCGGATAACATGATCGGGAGGTCCCTGGATACTTGCTTCTTAGTGTCTGTGACAAACGGTATACACCTACCAAACCGGTGCAACCCATGCATGACCAGTGTGATAATGGCTAATTCACATGGGTCATGGGTCATGTGCACTAGGTTATCACTGGTCACATTCATTAATGGGTATTTGACATCGATCATATGGGTCATATGCATTGGGTTATAGTTGCTTAGTGTGTCATGTTACGACACATCCATGACTATTGACAATTGGTAATTAACATGGGTCATGGGTAATGTGCATTGGGTTATAGTGGCTTTTAGTGTAATGGAAACCATGCATGACCGGTGATAATGGCTAATTCACATGGGTCATGGGTCATGTGCATTAGGTTATCACTGGTCACATTCATTAATGGGTATTTAACATCGATCATATGGGTCATATGCATTGGGTTATAGTTGCTTAGAGTGTCATGTTACGACACATCCATGACTGTTGACAATTGGTAATTAACATGGGTCATGGGTAATGTGCATTGGGTTATAGTGGCTTTTAGTGTAATGGAAACCATGCATGACCGGTGATAATGGCTAATTCACATGGGTCATGGGTCATGTGCATTAGGTTATCACTGGTCACATTCATTAATATGGGTATTTGACATCATATGGGTCATATGCATTGGGTTAAAGTTGCTTAGAGTGTCATGTTACGACACATCCATGACTATTGACAATTGGTAATTAACATGGGTCATGGGTAATGTGCATTGGGTTATAGTGGCTTTTAGTGTAATGGAAACCATGCATGACCGGTGATAATGGCTAATTCACATGGGTCATGGGTCATGTGCGTTAGGTTATCACTGGTCACATATTTGACATTATAGGGGTCATATGCATTGGGTTATAGTTGCTTAGAGTGTCATGTTACGACAAACCGCTCAATCCGAAACCGAAAAAAACCCGAAACCGAAGAAACCGAAAACGAAAAAAACCGAAACCGGAAAAACCGCTTATCACGATTCGGTTTCGGTTTTTACTTTTAGATATCCGTGGTTAACCGAACCGAACCGTATATAATATAAATAAATTACCCGCCCCGCGATGGATAGTTAAAATCTTCCAACTAACCGAACCGAACCGCCCAGTGAACACCCCTACCAAGCATGCCCTAAAATACAAATGTAGCTTTAATATAAACTTATTAGTTTTAAAACTTTTACTACTTTTTATACTTTTAGTTTTTATACTTTTAATACTTCTAATAATTTTTAAACTTAGAATATATACAAAGAGTATCAAACACACTTCACTTATTAGTTTTAAAACTTTTACTACTTTTTATACTTTTAATAATTTAAGTATGTAGATTGTATTTGTTTAGTACATAGTATTTATATTTTTTTTTGTTTATTAAAAAAGGTTTAGTACATAGTTTTTAATGTAAGTATATACATTAATTTGTTTAGTACATAGTATATATACTTTTTTTTATCTAAAGTATATACATTGAATCTTGTGCAATTAAGTATTTTGCCGTTTGAGTGGTGGAGGAACGAATATAAATGCGTATAGTTAGGGTCAAGAGTTACACAGTTTTGTTCTTCGTTTTCTTTCAAACTCTCAACGTAACCATCCCTATTAAAATGGCATCGCCACCTACACCATATGCTGCTGCTTCCACTCCTAAATTTCAACAATTAAAGCAAATCGCTGAGTCTGATGATCTCGACGATGTCTTCCTCCTGCTTTTCAGCCAATAATACACTGAAATTGATGGCTTAATTATGTTGCTAGGGCAAAAACGTGAGGCGCCTTGAAAAGCTAATTGAAGAAGGGGAACATTTTTGCCCTTTTCACGATGAAGGTGATGATGCGTTGAGGTTTATGAAGGAGACTTTGGCAACAAATAAGAAAATTCTTGCCGGTCTAATTGGGTTGATGGATTTGGCACGTGAAGGGAGGGAAGAGAAGAAGCATCATCTGGCCTGGTTTGAGAAAGTCTAGGCTATTGTTGTGGTATCTTTTGGTCATCCCCTGTTTTTAGTTTCAATTGGCAGGGTATTTTAGTAATGGTTATGCTTTAAGTATGGTTAATATGTAATATGATGCTAGCCTAGGCAATTTTTGTATAGCCATTAGGCAATTTTTGTATTGGCATCATATCGATTATGTATGAACTCACCTATTAAGGTTGCATATTTGTTATAAGAATTGCGTTGCATTTGTATTGATAGAATAAGGAAGAACATGCTGTGTTGTTTTTGCGAATAATTAGAGCAAAAGAGATATTAACGTTTGCTTGGATTAGCTTATTTTATCTTAGGCTTAGGTTGACTATCTGTTATAAGAATTATGTTTCATTTGTATTGAGAGAATAAGGAAGAAAAGTGGCGGATGTGTGTGCGAATATTTAGGCTACAACATCCAAGTATCAAAGATGGCAGAAGTTTCAAGTTTTTTATGACTTGGAAACCTTAATATGTACAACCTACTAGTTGTTTGTCCGGTCTTTAGGTTCATGCTGTCATATATTGTGACGTATGTGGTCCTTTAGGTACCAAGCTCGAAAACCTAGTGGGATCCTTTTGATTCTCCAATTGGAGAAGACTCGTTCCTTGTAATGAGGATTGAGAACTTGGTTTTTATACGTGTTATATCTGTTAGAAAATTCATATGTGTTCAACTTGTTATTTTTATATGTACAACCCACTAGCTGGTTATTATTATATGTTCAACTTGTCATTCATGCACGATTAGCTCTCTAATGTCATAGAATCTACATAATTAATATTGTATGTTCGTCACATCTAAGGGAGCAATATAAATGATAGTAAGAATATGTTTTCTAATAACTTAAAGCTCAATATCAGGGCAGATCTATCTAACGTTGCAGATCGGTTCCCTTGCTTAATTTGGAAAACGTTTACTACCGTTATTAGACGTTGTCCAAAATACAAAGCAATGGAACCTTTCTGCGACGCTAGATAGATCTGTCCTCATAATTGAGACGTCTTCAATGCGATAATGATATAGTGTGTATTGTTCATGACAGGCTACACTCCTTCATTATCGCATTCAAGATGAGTGATGTTACCTAGACTCTATTCTTTACTCAACATTTGTATCATATTGACCTTTTATCCCATTTTAAACTACATGAGTCCTAAATGTAGGTTTTTAATTGTGTCTATTAGTCTTTTGTATGTGGTTGTATTTTGTAGGAAGTGAGTTTCAACATACCTTTCCATTCTAAGTTCCCATACAGTTCCTTTTGTTTTTTCAACAATCTAGCAATGCGCTTGGTGCAGGCCTTTGCTCAAAGGGAGTTGAAACGACAAAAGGAGCTGTAGCAGGAACTGAGAAGGGTTACATATGTTGGTTTATTCTGGAACAAAGGTTCCAAGAACAAAGGTTGTTTCAAACACACCCTGAATTGCAACATTATCATTTATTTCATTTACACTTATATATTTTTTAATTTTAATATATTTTTTTATTTTTTTTGCAGAAATCATTAACATTGACAGCAGTGACTCAAGTGACTCAAGTTCATTTCACAGATCAAGCAGTTCTGAAGGTCCTCCAAATCCATGGGCAGACTACTTTCCAAAGGGATATTTTGGATCAGGCACAAAAAAGGATGATGCTAGGAAGGTTAAAACTCCAAAAAAAGACTGCCAAAGAGCTTTTTGATGAGAGGGTTCAGGTGCTAGGCCTGCCCAATGCTAAGCCTTGTGAAGTTAATGGTATAAAACCATGGGAACCAAAAATGCCCAAAGTTTGTTCAAAATGGAAGGGTAAAAAGAAAATGTATTAGTTTAGGAAGTACTTTATTTGAATAAACATGTGTTAACCTGAATAAACATGTTGTAATCCTTTTGTACTACTTTATTTGACTTTATAAAGTCAATTTTATAATGTGTTTGTTATACCTCAATTTTATTTGACTTTATGTAATCCTTTTGTTTGTTCCCTTGTTGTACCATCATGCTTCTCACCTAATTCTTGATTTCTTTCTCAACAAAATCTAAATTCTTATTTCATCTATCAACCAAGTAACATCAAAAAAAGGTGTAGGATCTCTTTATTAATCAGGTCATAACAGTGTTGAAGTAAGTTTGCCAATTCAGGGAGTAAACACTGTCACAAACACAAATTTTACACAACTAATAACTAGATTAATACCATTAAAAGTCATAAGTTGATTACATACTAGAGTTAGGTATGTGCACCACATACCATTAAAAGTCATAAGTTTTTTACATACTGAGAATATGTCATAAATTATGCTATAATTAGCTTATGTTACCAATGGATCATGATTGGCCAGAAGAAGTGAAAATAAAGAACGAAGCAAAAATTCAACTCATCATTATAATAACTTTTTTATACTATTCTTTATTATGTTTATTCTAACAAACTCTATATTTTCTAACATTTGAAACCACTAACAATGCTTATTACCATTTAAAGTTTAAAAATAAAATTATAGAATGTTTAGGGGCATTTAATTTGTAAAATTAAAATGATTACAATTAGGCATGAGTAATTAGTGCATTTCACATGCTAATGTGACGTTAAACTTGGTATATTGCAATATTTTTTAATATTTAGACTTTCAAAATTCCCTACTAGCTAAGACTACCATAGGCGTTTTGATGTTAATGCATCACTTTTTAAGGCCACTTAGCATTCAACAAACACTTTTTTAAACAATTAATCTTTTAAGAAAATGGTTGGAAACTGTAGGATACTAAATAAGTTCACAAACACGAAACTAACTTGTGGTATGGATCGTTACATGTGAGAAAGAAAGAAGAAATATAGAGAGAGAAAGTTAGAGAGAGAAAGAAAGTGAAGCCTTGAGAGAAAACCAAAAAAAAAAGAAAATAGATTATGAGAAGGCTTACCCTCTCCAAGGATGGAGAGGGTATTTTTATGTACATGGGTTTTTGCCACTTGGGCTGCGGATCAGGTATACAGTGGGTAAAGACCCGTCCTTCTTCCGCGAACTAATCTACTACTAATCTACGTTTTACTAACTAATATAACTACTACGAGCTAAACAATGCTTAATCATATCTGGGGTGACCGAATCTTTCTCATACAAAAAACGTATTCCTAACAATCTCCCCCTAAGGGAGGTCACCCCTGAAAATCATTCTTGAATTCTTGCATTGAGATCTTTGTAGATGCTTTTGTAGCTCGTAGTTGTTGATTCTTCATTGATGTACGACTCAAGATGACTTCCTTGATGTATATGATGATCTTTGACTTTGCTCTTCGCTCTTCATCCAAATAATTAGCTTCAAGTCATCTTTGAGTGTATGTGTCTCTTTGTGATGTTGTGATTGTCTTTGTGATGTCATGCTTACACTTTTCTGGATCATGATCTTCTGCATCAGAGTTGTGGAAGCATAGTTGAAGCCCATTCCTTGATCATGATGTCTTTATATTTGTGGTTGAAGTGTAAGCATGAGATGATGAATCTGCATCTTTTCAGCAATCGGCATCAATCGTCAACTTCTTTGTCTTTGGTGTGATTACGCCTTTCCAACATGCTCATACATCTTTGTTGAGTAGATCTTCCCGGTTGAACAGTTCTGACGTCTCCTTTTAGATGTTGGTATGAGCATGTGGAACTAGAGTGATGGTGGTGAACATGGTAAGTTTGGTATGTTGAGCTGCATAAAACTTGGTTAGTAATAAACATACCGGCACTTACAAGTTCGGATTTCGAGATCATCAACAGCATAGTGTGAAGACTTTCTCTAATCCTTACCAAGGCCGTTCCTAATCGGATGCCCCCGAAAGGGCTTTCACTGACATACCGAAGTACACCAACGATTAGGTGAGTCGCTGGAGATCACCCCACGACTGTAGACCTTTTTGAACACCACCGAACACACTAAGCGTAATCAATAAGAGATTACCGAAGTGACCTGCTGTCAGGGCTGTTTGATGTTGACCGTGGCAGGAGTTTCCACTTAATCACTGGGAAATACTTAGGTATATTTCCTCATAAGTGTTCTTGGCAGATTGCTAAGATCTGCGTAGGACTCAAAATATTACATCTGGTGTCCTTAATGTTGAACAACGAGTGTAGAAGTATCAAGTGTTCCTATGAGATCTTTTGATGCATCTCTTGGCTCTAGACTCGATAAGTGCAATTTGGTTATCCTATGCGGAGACTAGGGAGGGGTCTCCTGTTTCAATATCAACTAGCTCTGTTCCCCGTGAGAATGAAAAAAGCTCTTTTAAGAGAACTTGATTGGCTGGAAGGTTTAGTGCAGTGCGTCACTGGGTCCATGACGTCTTTTCTTCAATACCGATGTTACCTTGGTAACAATCAGTAGCAGATGAATTGAACCCGGTTTCTGCCCTAAGGTTGAATAATTGGAGGGCTATTTCTTTTCACCCTTTTTCATTTCATTTCTTTTTAATTCTTCAACCCCTTCAGTGCTTACCGAGACTTCATTACTAGAACCTTGTTGGGTTTGTTCCAGTCCTAGCTCAATCTCAGTCGGCACTCTTCCCTTTCTCACTTTTCTCCTTTTTTCAATCATTCCTAAGGACTTCTAATCTATCTATTGGATTGTCCATGAGAAGATCCCTCCGGTTTTGGTGGATCATGGGGCATGTACCTAACCTTACCATCCTTATAACTCCATGCATTTAAAATAAAGTGGTCGGTCTTTTGGTATCTTTCCACAATCGCCATATAACCAAATCATTGAAAATTCTCTCAAAGTGTTTATGATTAAGAAACACATTTTGTTAACACTTTGAGAGTTTTATTATTTTTCAATTGCTCCCCCTTAACATGTGCTCATAGGTTAAGAAAGAAATTTGCACATGTCGGGGTGAGTTGCACTTATTTGAATTGATCTGCTCTTAATAAACATATACCCTAGAGAAACGTTTACGTTGCTTAGTTAAAGGGATCCATTATCAGCTTTTAGGTGATAACTAGCCCTAATAACTAACTTGAAGTTGTTAACATTCCTTAAAAAGGAAGTTAGACCCGTCAAAGTATACATCTAAGAAGAGTTTCTCGAAACGGTACTTTCTACTTGGACCAGTCCTCTTCGAGACACGTTTACATCACTGGTTAGACCAGCTTGAAATTATTACCCAGCCAAGACTAGTCTTTTCGATTCACGACTTATCATGTTTCGTCAATTCATGAGTCAAATTCTGAGTCATAATCAATTCGCAGTTTCTACTTATTATAGTAAAAACACGCGAAAGACTCTTAGCCACTTGCTCCCCCTCAATATGTGCACATTGATTGAATCAATTTGAAAGTTTTTAAAACATTGGCACATACGGGTGAGCTTACATTCGAGATCATTTATTCACCATTTAATCACTTGCTCCCCCTCAATGTGTGCTTTGATTAAAATCCAAAATCTTTAAAATTTTTATCACATACGGGAGAGCGAACCTTTTAAGTCAAAAACATCTTTTTAAGTCCAAAAACATCACATTTAAATCAGTTTTCATATTTAAATCACATTCTCTCCCCCGATCATAAAATTTCAAATCTTTTTGAGGTTTTGTGATCCCAATTGATTTAAATGTTTTTCGAAGAAACATTGGAGAGAAATGTGATAAGAGTTTAAACGTTTACTGATTTTGAGACACTTTTTGAATTTCACTGCTGCTGGTGCACAAAGTTGTTAAAGGTGCAGAAATTTTGAGCAAATACGCTCCCTCTCAATTAATGACCCGTTTTTAATTTTAAAGTTTAATAGCCATTAATGTGAGCGGTAATGTATTTGAGAAAATTTAAGACCGATAGCCACCTTGTACACCACAAAATCTCTTTTGAAGAATTTTAGAAGAAAGAGATTTTGGGAAAAGAAGACTTCTCTTCTTTTACTAGAAAGGTTGCACTGAAGCGTACAACTTTTCGGATACTCCGCACATAGTGAAAAACATAAAAACATTTAATCATTATATATATATCAAAAAAATATTAAGAGTTAACACATTGTCATATTACATCACCCTAATAAATTAAAGCAAGGTGATGGCAAAAGTCCAGCTTGTAGAATCATTCCGTTCTTGGTGAGGTTCAGTTGTGTCTAGTAGCTTTCGATGCCAAGTTGTAGGTCTTCAACTCGCTTCCTGATGACTAGACCCCTCATCCAGTGAAGAACAGCAAACACAAGTGTCTTCTTCTCATTCGGTGATAGATGATGCAATTATCCTTGGATGAGATGACTATCGCCGTTTACAACTTCCAAATCCAAATTTCTTACCAACGGCTCCAAAGAAAGGTGTGAAGATTGCTACCAAGAAGAAGACGGAGAAGGTGGTGAACCCGTTGTTCGAGAAGAGGCAGGAGCAGTTTGATATTAGTGGAGCTTTGCCACCGAAGAAGGATGTCCACAGATTTGTGAGATGGCCACAAGTTGTGAGGATTCAGAGGAAGAGGAGGATCCTCAAGCAGCGTTTGAAAGTCCCACCAGCATTGAACCAGTTCACCAAGACTCTTGACAAGTATGAAGAGTACAGGAAGAAGTGGGGTGGTGGTATAATAGGATCAAAATCACAGGCAAAAACCAGGGCTAAGGAGAGAGTACTAGCTAAGGAGGCAGCCCAGAGGATGAATTAGTGATTGGTTCTAGTGGCAATTGCTTCCCCCCAGAGGAACATAGGAGCTTTGGAGAAGATCAACATAGTTCGCGCTGCCTCTACAAGTGTACGGTTTCGTCTTTCAACAACTCCATTCTGTTGAGGTGTTCGAGGTATACTCCTTTGATGACTAATTCCCAGATCCTGCGGCTTGACGGCTTTAAGGTAGCAGAAGCTTTTCCCGATTGGAACCCAGTCTTGGTATGGCAATATCTCGTCATCTGTACGAGTGGGTACAGTAGATTGAGTGGCTGAGGATCCTTGAGTGTGAGAGTCCGTCATAATGTTCTGCACACACCAAAATTCATACAAGAAGACCAAAGAAAGATGTGATGGTTAGAGCATGCATAAAGTAAACACATATTCAAGACAAGCCCCCAACGAGAAGAGAATAAAGCAAAAGCACACACCAAGACACACATAAACCGCTGGGAAACCAAACCGCTAGAATAATAAACCGCTAAGCAAACACACCGCTAAGCAAACAAACCGCCAAGCAGACAAACCGCTAGGCAAACAAACCGCTAGACAACCGAACCGCTGTAAAACTAACCGCCGTTAAACTAACCGCTGTTAACCTAACCGCCGATAAATTAACCGCTGTTAATCTAACCGCTGCTAATCTGACCGCTGCTAATCTAACCGCTATCAAGAAAATCTCATACGCAAACTGCTACCAAGAACAAACAGTAACCGCTATCAAGAAAAACTCATACTCAAACCGCTACTAAGAACATAAAGTAACCGCTATCAGGAAAAACTCATACGCAAACCGCTACCAAGAACATAAAGTAACCGCTATCAAGAACAGTTTATACGTAAGATTCACAGACAACTTAGATGAATACTCTATATTAATGGCAACCAACTCAAGCTACTAACGCACCTAATAGTCACAATGGTATTCAATCCTAAACATCTAATCGTCCAACAACAAAACTATGGGCTAAAACAGCTTAATACTTCGAATTAGCTAGAAATACACGGACGATTGGGGGTAAAGGAGAAGAAAAAACACACAACACGTACCTAGAAAAGATAGTAATCAACGAGATAAAATGAACATGATATGCAGCGGTTTCTTAGAGAGAAGAAGGAGTTTTTAGAGAGAAGAAGGAGTTTATGCAAATAATGAAATTTTGATCTAACCGCTGTCCTTAAATATGGTACGATACCATGGGTAGTTTCAAAAAATTGTCAAACCAAGTCCCTCAACTTATACAAACCGCTGCACAAGTAAAAAATATGGCAAAACAAGTCCTTCAGTTAAGCACACAACTAAAATAATATACTTAGCACATACACAAGGCAGGGTCACGACAAACAAGACAATTATGAGCAAACACGAGAATTAAACAAAGCAGGATTCAAAACATCCTCTCCCCCTCAATCAATGACCTGATTAAAGAAATCAGAGTGCATTGATTGAAGAAAGAAAAACACAAGTGTACAGGAGGAATGAACACAACTGGTAATTCCTGTAATAGCAGTGAAAGTCCGAGTCCTGAGTAGAGATACTCAGAAGTCATGGAAAGAAGTGCATCAAGGATGAGATGTAAAATCTCCCAACATTCGAGATTTGTGTATCTTTGGCCTCCATGTTTTGTGCCTTCTTGTGTGGCAAAAGTAAGAAGTTCTTCCACTTGGGTATGGACAATCTGCATTATCACAAACTCGATTGCATGTATATGGGTTAGTGACAACAGTATCCAAACCCTTAGGGGTTTTCCGGCTGACCATGGGATTGCCATTAGTTATCTCCTTACTGGTTGGTATCCACTTAAGACCAATGAGCTTAAATATTCTACCGGTTGGAATCCACTTTAGGCAAGAACTAGAATTATAAAGCTTGTTATGCACAGAAGATGTCTTTCTATAAACCCTAGGCTTAATCAGGTGAAATTTAGCAGAGTTCTTTACTAAAGCAGCTGGCGTCAACAGAGGTTGTGATCCTAAGATTCCATCCTTATGCAGTTGTGCTCTTTTTCTAGCCCTTTCTAGATCACCGTACTTATACAGGTCATAAGAGTTTAGAATTTTTATGCTCGGTTTCAACACTGTTTTTGAACTGATCCTAGCGGAGCTGGGTGAATGTGAAGGGGAATCACCTTGATGTCGTGTGACGGAGCTAGAAGCAGTATTATAATTAGGCAGACTTTGTGTGTTGACTGATGTAGTTAACACTTGTTCCATATCAACTTGGGAGGCAAACCTGGTTTTTGAAAATTTTGCTCGTTCAGACCTAAATGCACTTGGTTGTCTGACAACTGATTGAATTCTATTTCTTTGAAAACCTGGCTTCCCCAAGATTAATGGTTTTGCAAACATAGTGTTCTCACTATTCCTGAAGTTGTGCTTTGAATGTATCCTAAGATTCCATCCTTATGCAGTGGCTCATGAATAATAGTAGTGACAGTGAAGCCTACTTCCTGAAGTTGTGCTTTGAATGTATCATATTTGTTAGTCCAAGAAGTCGTTTGAACTGCAGCTTTAGTACTCTTTTCATTGATTGACTCATTCAGGTTTTTACATTTTATATTCAAAGACTCATTGTCCAACAGTAATTTAGTCATTATAGTCTCAAAGTTTCTAGTTTCAATCTCACTACTGACAAGTTTAGCTTTCATATCATTACACCTATTACTCAACTCAGTAATACGGTTTTTCAGGTGTTTGATTGTCAAGTTCTTGGTTTCTAGCTGAGCTTTCAAATCATTAATCACAAAGTATTCACGGAAATCAGGAAGTTCCGGATTTTTGCATGGTTGATTAGTTTGAAAACTTTCTTCCTTTAGTTGCATTGCGACTTCAAGTGAAATACAATGTTTTTCAAGTTGCAAAAATCTTTTTGAGAGTTCATTAAAGGTTTCTTTATCAACCATATCTTTTGATTTAAAAGCATCAGCCGTGAGCGCAGAACTTAACACTTTATCACGTTCAGCATCCTGATCACTTTCTCCTCCTTTATGACTCATATTTGTTGAATTAGACATGGTATTGCTATCAGTCTTTTCCAGCAAATTTGTGTCATAAGTGAGTTTGATTTGATCAGTATGCTCCCGTTCATTAGAGAGCACATTATGTTGATCAACTAAGGGTACCTCCGCATTTGACCTTTGGTCATTAACCAGTCTGGATTCAGCATTCTTGCCATGGGTGACAAGCGTCACTGAACTGGTGGTAGTGTCAATCTTAACATTTGCTGATTCTTTACTCATCGTGACACATAACCCATCATCCAATGCTTTGCCCGAATCATCAATACCATCACATGACTGTACCAGGGATCCCTTCACTTTCTCGTCATCCAAGTGTCTGAGTCGTGCTCTTTCCTCAAGGAACGTTTTAACATCACCCATGAGCTGGATGAGTGTATCTCTGAACGTGTCAACCTCAATTCCCGTGTGTTTAGCAAAACAGCTTCTAGTCATCTCACTATAATAATCATACTGCAGAGTGAGTTTTGACTCAAAGAACATTTGGAGTTGTTTGTTGAGTACACTAAGAGCGGCGATGGATCCAGGTTTGGAAGATATTCCTTGGTCAAGCTGTTGCTGCAATTGATCTAAGTTAAGAGTCATTGTGTCTGTGAAGATCTGAACATCTTGACCAAAGAGTGTTGCAAATGCACGTTCGTATCCCATTATGAATTCAGTTCCCTTTAAAAGCACCGAAAGATGTGAATGAAGTTGTAGAAAGCATACTATGGAGCAGTCCTTAGCATTACTGAATAACACGGGTGACTGACTGATCTCTGTCTCATGAGATTTAGAGCTTACTGAATCCTTGTCACATAGTTCAGGATTACTTGTCATTTGTGTTGTGTTGGGTTTCTTGTGTTCATCGACCTTATCATTATTAATTGAAGAGTCATCACTTGGTAAAGCAGTCTCGACACCTTGTTTCAAATACTGCTCATATGGGACAACATTGCTATTACCCATATCAGCAGGATCTGATTCAATAATGTCGGTGTGTTTTACTTCGTTATGAGTCCTTCGGTTGTGCATCACATCATCAACATGTGCATCGTCAGATGCTCTATCAGGTCCATCAGACTCTTTATTGTTATCCATATGTTGTGGTTTTGAGGGAACATTAGAGTTTTTCAAATCAACATCATCTGGTGTGACAATACTAGTTTGATGTAGCTCATTGAGTATCATTGGAATAGCACTTGTTTCATATGTGTCATATAATTTGAGTACCTCAGAAATGATGGATGATTTGGAAGATTCTGATTGATTTGCCGATGTGACTGCAGACGTAAGTTTGGCCATAAAGATGGATTGTGCAGTAGGTTCATCATCAACATCAGAATCAAAGGCATCACAGTCTTCAGTCTGGAAGATGTTTGGGTCATTAAGAGCAAGATCCTGAACTGGTTGATCATCCACATCAGCATCAAAGGAATTCCCTTCATCACCAGCAAGAAATAGCAGTTGTTCCTCATCCAATTGCACTCCATTTTCTTGAGCTTGCATCAGCAGCATTTTATCTTTGAAGTAGTCAGAATTCTGAGGACGTTTTGGTTCAGTGCAGTTTCTTGCAATATGACCTAGCCCACCACAGTTGTAGCACTTGATTCTTCCTTGTCCTTGATTGCCATTACCCATTCTGTTCTGAACATTTCCTCGGACATTCTGTCTTCCCTGAACCACAACTCGCCCATCTTCCACAACAGCAAGATTACGTGGATTAGATGAGGTTCTGAGTTGATTGTTGGTTTGAGGAAGAGTGCTTCTGAAGTGTTGAACCAGCAGAGAGACTTGATTGGAGAGATTATCAATTCTCTTGTCCATGTAGGAATTTCCCGATTCTTGTGAATTTGTTTTGACACTTGCTGATTGCATTGAGGCTTGACCAAGAGAAGACTGATTCTGTGTTGCTTGAGCAGTGATTGGAGGGTTGATTAAGTCAGCTGAGAATTGGTTGAGTCCTTGAGCACTGGAGATTAGAGCAAGAGGATCATTTGAGGGATGAAACTTCTCTCTTAGCTGACGATCATACATGGCATGTTTCTCATGTTGTTGCAGATAAGCATAGAGTTGCTCATAGTTGGTGTTTCTGAGTCCTTTGTTTAGCTTCACAGCTGTGACAAACCGATCCCATTCTGGTGACATGTTATTGACGAACTTTGAGTTGAGTTGGATGTTGGGCATTGTCATTCTGATCATTCTCATGTCATTCACAAGCTTGTGGAATCTGACATAGTAATCATTGATGCTTTCACCAGGGTTCATCTTAAAGTGCTCGAATTCATCGTACAATTGAGACTCACGATCTTCCTTTGTTAGTTCTGAACCAGCTAGCAACATTTTGACATTGTCCCAAACAGCTTTGGCCTCAGTGTTGAAGTTAATCAGTTTGTATATGTCCTTTGGTAGCCCTTGTACCACAATGTTTGAAGCACGAATGTCAGCATCATATCGTTTCTTTTCAGCTTCATTCAGATCATTGTACGTACGAGGTCTGTCAATTCCAAGGGTGACTGTCCCATCATCACCAGTGGAGATAACATCTCTGGTAGTGCCCATTTGGAACGGCCCTTCATCAATTGATCTCAGAATGTTCTCCCCATTTTCTTTGCCTTGACAATACAAGCGAATTCTTTGTGACCAAGACTCATAGTCCGTTCTTTCTAGCATTGGAGGTCGAGTGTCAGACCCAGCAGCTTGGATATCATCAATAGATGTTACAGTAGTCATGATGACAAGGTCTTAGACGGGATTTTACAACACACGTGACTTAAACCGAGAAATCGATTCTTTCCCGGGATTTTACTAAAGTCAACCAGGAAAACCGCTAAGATGAGTAAACCGCTAGAACAGTAACCGCTGACAAGTAACCGCTGAAAATTAACCGCTGGAATAGTAACCGCTGACAATAGTAACCGCTGACAGAGTAACCGCTAGTAAAGTAACCGCTGAAGGGTAAACCGCTGGAAGTTAACCGCTAAAACAGTACAAAGTACAGCTTAATGTTCGCTGATCAACTTGTACTAACCGCTAGTACTTAACCGCTGAAACCCAAGTTAACCGCTGCGAAGAACACCTTAACGTAGAGCAAACCGCTGGCAAGAAAAAGGTTCCAAAATCACTCGTATACTTCACAGACGTTAGATTTAGTCCAACCAACTGATAAACTAGATGAATTTAACCCCTCTAATCATAGAAGTACAAGAAAGAACACAAGAATTACCACGAATAAGCTCCAAAATGAGTAAAAACCACCCTAAACTAATAGAAACCAAAACAAACCATACATCACAAGTCCTACAATCCCTAGGATGTAACCATGGCTCTTGATACCAATTGTAGGATACTAAATAAGTTCACAAACACGAAACTAACTTGTGGTATGGATCGTTACATGTGAGAAAGAAAGAAGAAATGTAGAGAGAGAAAGTTAGAGAGAGAGAAAGAAAGTGAAGCCTAGAGAGAAAACCAAAAAAAAGAAAATAGATTATGAGAAGGCTTACCCTCTCCAAGGAAGGAGAGGGTATTTATATGTACATGGGTTTTTGCCACTTGGGCTGCGGATCAGGTATACAGTGGGTAAAGACCCGTCCTTCTTCCGCGAACTAATCTACTACTAATCTACGTTTTACTAACTAATATAACTACTACGAGCTAAACAATGCTTAATCATATCTGGGGGTGACCGAATCTTTCTCATACAAAAAACGTATTCCTAACAGAAACAAGAAAAGAACAAGGTCCGTTTCATCCAAGAAGAAGAGCAAAAAAGTAAGTAAACTTTTGTACACGTAAACGTTCAAACCACATTGCATGACGCAACTTCTGTAAATTTATCATCTAATGCTTATTTGATTTCAGGAAACCACGTTTTGAAGGAGAAAGTTCAAAAGGTATGCTTATGTCATATATGTTCAATAAAAAAACAGTTCAAACTAATGTAACCATATACAAGGATTAATTTGATATACATATTTGATTCTCTTAATTTATAGTATTGATCAATAAATCTTTATTTTATGTAGGTAAGGAAGAGAAGGTGTTTAATAGTAAAGAGTGGTATGAGTCGTGCAGTTCTCGAAGAAACAAGGCAGCACGCAAAGCAAGTTTGCTTCAAGTTGCGAAAGATGAGAAGGAATTCAAGCGATCAAAGCCGCGGGTTGGTTCAGTGGAAGAGGATGCGGCTGATGTTAGATTTTAGAGTGAGGAAGAGAGATTCGACGCCATTGACTACGATAATGTACATTTAGCTTTTGATCCGGAGAAATCTCTGAAATTTAATTGTTAACTTTTTAATTATGTATGAACAATTTTTAATTTACTTTTAATTTTGTTATGGGATTGTTTTTTTTGGTTTATTATTATATGAATTTTAACTTTCTTGCTTCATTAAACCAAAAAAAGATGAAAAAATTATCATATACATATTGTTATAATCAAAAAAATTATGTTAGTCTAGAATTATGCCTAGCAACATTAATTTATGCCTAGCAGCATTAAGTTCTGAGTTACTAGCATTCACCTAAATTCCAATCCAAACAGCTTTTTCTTTGCCTTTGTTGCAAAATGTTAGTCTAGAAACAAAGAAAACACAAGCCATAACATATGGACAATGATCACAACATCTAATTATACTTAGCAGTTCTAAGTATAACTAGCAGCATTGTAATGGGTCAAATGAAGAGTCATGACTAATATTCTGAACTCAATTGATGCAGTGAATATCAAATTAGACTCAAACTAGAGAGGCTATAAAATCCATATCTAACCCCTCAAAATTACATAAGTTATCAGAAATGTGTGACCATATGTATCGAATTGTGACTACACTTAAATAATGTGTGACAAAATATGACTCTATGATTTAGACACCTAAATAAATACTTCATGTGACCATATATAACATCTTGAATTTAGTCACACAAACACTCAATGTGACCAATATCAAGGTTAATGATAACTGAGTTCACATTTTGCTATAAATAATAGTCATATAAATATTTCACAATGTGACTATTTTGAATGTATTGGTCACATATAATACCCTTATAATGTGGCAATAAACATAATTTAGATACACATTTTGGATATGGTGTGACTATTGTAAAGCCTATAGTCACATGATCGTGCTACAATTAAATGTGACTATACACATGAGGTTGTGGCAAGCAAACATACACTAGACTTTAGACACGCATATTAACTTACGTGACCATATGTATCGAATTTTGATTACACTTAATCATGTATGTCTATGGTTTCGTGTGACCATATATGACATTTGGTCACACTCTTCAAGTGTGTGGCATATATTTGTCACTTTTAAATGCATATCGTGACTAACGCTTCAAACTTACTTTTCAGTTGTCACACATTTCAAATTCATATGTGGCTAAATATTCAGCAAAGAATAGCAGTCACGTTTAAATAATGTGTGACAAACTTGACTATATAATTTAGCCACATACACAATTACTTCATGTGACCATATATCTATTTTGGTCACACTCTTCAGTTGTGTGACATATATTTGTCACATATGTATATCTATAGTGTGATTAATGTTTAAAGCTGATTTGTATCTGTCACACGTCCTGAATTAAAAGTGACTAAATAATCGAAAAATATTTACCAGTTACCCTCTAGTCACATAAATAAAAAAATGTGTGACATATATCTTCCGAAATGGTCACACAAGTCGAATCGAGTGTGGCTGTTTATTTTATTCTCGTACATTTAGTCACGTAAATATGTTACAGTGTAACAGTTCAAAATCGACCATGTGTGACAAAAGGCAGTTTTTGTACCAGTTTTATCATGAAGCACTTAAAAAGCATAGTGAAGATACTACGGATTCGGTATGTCGTATTAAAGAACATTGCCGTAATATTATAAGCATACTTAGTGTCACACCAAAAGAAAAGAGTATGGTGGAAAGATGTGATGAGACTGATGATATCATATGTGATGATGTACAACCACAACATGAAGAGATAAGTAATTCCGGAGTTAAACATTATGACAAGGAAACAACGGATAACCTTCCTGTGATGGACATTCAGGAAGAAAATAGGAATTTAGATCTCACGGATAGGGAAAGGCTAGACAGGTTTTGGGCATTAGTTTTGGGCATGTATCCGCATAACCTACCCGTCCCTTTCCCTAGGTCAGAACCGGTGGCTAAACCATATAAACCCGTCCCTTTCCCTAGGCCACCCGTGGTTGAACAATATCAATGGAAAGAAAATGGGAGACATTATTATAGCAGCGATTCACCATCCGTCCCTTTCCCTGAATTCTTTAAGGTAAGTGAACCGTATATCCCACCCAACCCTTTCCCTGGACAAATAAAGAGTGGATGCATACCATCCCTTTCACTGGACGATCGAAGGTGGAAAACAAAAAGAAACCATACAAGAAGAAAATTAAGAAGATGAAAGCTAGGAATCTACGGGTGAAAGAATCAAAACCACAAGCTCATGTGGAATCTACGACATAAGTTGGTAACACCCTTGACTCTTCTTTTATTTTTGTTACTAATGATATTGCTAGTGTTTCTAAACAGGTTGCAGAAACGAATAATGATGTGGTGGAACCCGTTACCTTACAACCTATCATAGACATCACACCACACGATGACATACTAGCACCTATTAATATTATCCACCAAATTTTGGTTGAACCTCCAAAATAAATTGATGATGAGCTTTTAGATAACACCATGGTTGAAGAGCAAGCTACTTTAGAGCGGACATGGAAAGAAGAAGGGCTCAAAACGATACTCGCCATAGACTCTTTCACATCTTGTATGGAAGTTGAGTGACGCCTAACTACCGACAAGATAAATGAAGGGCAGTTCATGCATCCTCAATAAATTAGTCTCTCACTGATGCGTGGGTTTTGCAACCTATGCACTTAGATTTTACCTCTCATGGGATCTTGAGAAGCTTACAACCCCCACCAGGCAGTGTACCTGACCGATGTAGTATAGTGAAGTGGCAAGTACCGGGGGATTGATCGTTCTCTCGGGGAATAGTGTCGTTAGGCTTGAAAAGCTACTCTAATTAGGTCTAAGGGTTGAGGGATGAGTCTTTTTGTATTTTTATGTTTTATGAAAGCAAGCAAAAATCTCGGTTTTGGAAGGAGTGGGTGGAATTAGTTGCTAGCCAACTAACCCAAATATCTACTTTTGCAAATAAAATTAAATAACAAGAAAATTAAATTGGTTGTGAAACTTATATATGAGAAATATGTGTTTACTTAGATTTCCTTACTCCCTAGCTATCTTTTATATGTTAATTAGTTTGTTGTGATTATGTGGATGACGGGTTGTATTCCTTTAAACCATTCGTAGGGCCATGTACGATCTTCCCTAACTCTATAAGCTCCTACTTCACTCCTTTGTCGAGCCGATATAAGCTCCTAACATGGGATCATTGGAATTCGCTCATGCATTAAATACAACCAAATAATCGTAGTACAAATCTGATTCATGTTTCTTAAGACGTTCAAGCAAGTTACCGTATAAGAGGTTAGCTAGTTTTCTTAAGCCTAACATCTACTTCACCCAACCACAATAATCACAAGCAAACCAACAACATATAATCAATAGCTACGTTTCATTAGATCTAAGCAAACACAATGAAGACCTAGCGTAGCATGTTAATTGAAAGACAAGCGTAAGATATAATCAAACAACACATAGACATATTGATTGATTTGGAATAAGACTTATATTTAATTAAACATCAAGGTTTCAAGGGTGAAAAACCCTTAAAAATACTGTAGAATACGAGCTAGGGTTTTTCCCAAAAGTTGCACACTAATGAATGAAAATTAGAAAAGTATATATAGATTTTACAAGCTGATGGCGTCACGTTCTTGTGCGTGACGCCGTCACCTCGCCGCCAAACTTATAGTCGGATTGCTCAGATCCCATTCTGACGCCATCCCTCTTTAATCTTCACTGGGCCATCTCCCTTTGTCACAAAACGTGATGGCCTACATCCAAATACATGTGACGCCGTCACCCTTTAAAACTTCAAATATTTCTGGGGCGTCTGGTGTAAAAATCATCCGTCGTTTGTCAAAGCGTGACGCCTTCAGGTACTATTTCCAGCATATTTTGAGACTTTGTCGTTTTCTTCACTTTTATGCTCCAAAAACATCCAAAATGCTTCTTTTTCCAGAATTCCTCTTCGAAGTACCTAAAATGACAAAAGGAACGATTTAGGGCAATATTTGATCAAATAATTACGAATTAGGGCTTAAATGACCCCCTAAAAGCGGTACACTTTTAGCTTCATCAAATACCCTTACACTTGAGATTTGCTTGTCCTCAAGCAAATGCGCTTTTATTCCAATCAAAATATGAGCTAGGGGTCATTTAACACGAATATAAAAGTAATTACAACAAGTAGTCATTCAACCCTAGTCATAATAAGCACGGAAATCATACACTAGCACCTCACAAATAGTGTTTGGATACTCTCATCTCTCGGATGTTATAAACCTATATAACTAGATGGAAATGGAAGAAATATCACTCACTACCTGTCATAGCAAATAGATTACCATAGGCTTGGGAAAGGATCAAAAACCTCCTCCACTAGGCGTAAGCACCTAAGATAAACTATCAAAGAGGACTTTACAAAGGGTTATAATGTTAGGTGTAGGGATATGATAACACGGTTTGGTTGAAATAAAGGGTATTTTTAGTGGTGGCGAGTTAATTATCTTGATCAAATACATGCACAATGTGGCGTTGCTAAGCCAAGACTCGACTCGACTTAAGCTAATAATAAAATTACAAAAACATAAATAAAGATAAAATGAAACGGGATGGTAGTCCGTATGTTTTTTTCTATTTTTCTTTTTCCNTGCATACATTCTTGCCCTACCATCCAAAATAATACATCATAGGGGCCTCGGTTCTCCCCTTACACTTGAAGTTTTACATACTTTACAAATAACTATTCAAACGACTCGAATTAAGATAATTGAAAAACTTGGAGTACTTTAAAATATTAACGCACATATGGGGGTAATAATTGACTTCTTCCCCATTACTCCATTACATTAGTACTTTACCCATGAGTCCCAATCGTCCCAAAACAATATGTAAAAGGATATGACTCGACTTAACAACCATGTAAGTAATAAGATAATTAACCAAGGGTTTAACAAATGTTTTCACAATAATGCACTAAAGATGAGTGCATACAAGGTAGGCTAAGGCGATTTGGGTGTACATTTGGGTGGATTGTAAACAAATTCTTCCTTTAAGTAAAATGCTTAAAGTTAGAAATGAAAAGATAGGCTCGGAGGGGTGTACTAGGGGTATCGTGTACTAAAAATGAGTACAGCGCTAAGGGTGTGGGAGAATTACTTGACTAATGTAGCCAATGTAATTATAATACGGGTGTAAAACAAGGGTTATCCTAATGCCTCTTATCATGTAGTAAATTTAACTACACGAATGTAGTCCCACTTGTAGATTTGGGATGGTCTTAACGCAAGTTCTAGAATCTATAGGTTACCGGTACACACACAAGCATAAAAAATGAATACTCTTCCTAACAATTCTAGGGGCGAACCTCACATATTTGGACGAATTTTTTTTGAGTGGTACGGTTTTTGTGCTAGTAATACAATTCCCTATCCATGAGACGCTTATTATTCCTAAAGTATCACTTCTAGATGTTGTAAAAAATTTTAAATTTGCGCTAAAATTGCCCTAACAAATGTTTCTCTCGGTTTTATTACACAAGTACCTTTAGACAAAACAAAAATCAAGCGTAAAAGCATTTTTTAAGGCGCTTTCATTTACCCCCTTACACTTAAACCGAACATTGTCCCCAATGTTTACATAAAAGATGTAAAAGTAGAGAAAGAAAGAATGAAACAAATACTCCCCTGATTTTTGATGTGGATCGTGTGGTAACATGGTTAGATCTTCATCCAAGATGATGTAAAAGCTCCAAGCTCAAAGCGACTCCAAAAGCTTGATGTCATGAACTTGATTCCATGTTCACCTTCTTGTCCAAAATAACATGTTAATCCTGAGAAAACAAACTAGGCAAACCTCGTGTAAAATCGGCGGCAAAATCTATATAAGGATATAATGCTTGTGGAATGAAAATTTTGCAGATTCCTGGAATTAGAGGTGTAGTAATTTTTATAATCTGGCAGAAAAATTAAATTTTAAAACATTTTCTGAAATTCAAAGGCTGACGCCGTCAGCTTTTAAAGGCTGACGCCGTCAGAATTGATCTGACAGAATCCTTATGTTTAGTTTCCGAAAAATTTCTGGAAAAACAAATACCATAACTCCTGGAATCGTGCAAAATTTCATTGTGACTCGATACAAGCATTTGACTCTAACAAATACGAATATGCATGTTTATTTTATATTATTACAATTTATGTTTCAATCCGTTCTTATAAACAAATTTAGATTTCCCTTACACTTATATTTTGCAAAATACCTTTATATGTAGTTAAGACGAAGTTAAAAACAAAATAAAGCATTTTCACAATTTTTAATTTGAAACATGAATCAATAATGATAAAAATAAAACATGCATACGGAAACAAATAAATCCAAATAAACAAACACAAAACAAATAAAGCTTGAAATGTAAATAGACAACCATGATTAAGATAAAAATAAATCGTCCAAGGGCCAACAAAGGCCAAATCCTAAGCTATTACAGACTGAATTGTTTTTAAACCATACATCACAAACAAATTGTTTCATTACAACCACAGAAATCACAAAACATCAATGGTTCGGGGGACCATAGCGGTAGTCATAGCCAGGAGGGAGATGCCCATAGTACCCATAGGGTGGGTAGTCCTGCTCACGTCCAGGGAAGGGGTCGATCTGAAGCTGTGGGTCTAACTGATCACGCGTGGATAGGTGCTGCATCTGACGCACTGTGTGATCGTACATCCAGTCGAACCTCTCATCAGTCTGGGTCCTCCAGGCGTCCACCTGGCCCATCCATGTCCCCTGGTAAGCTTGCCAATCCCCCTGGCTCATGTTCCGGTAAGCATCACCCCCGGCACCCACTCCGTAATCCCCATACAGCTGCTGCTGTGGCTCCTGCTCATCCTCCTCATCTTCGCCACCTCCAGCTCCCTGTGCCCCTCCAATAGCATACCAGTGATACGACCCATCAACCAGCTCCATGATACAACCCATCTGCTTGAGGGACCTAGACTTAACAACCCTGCACATGGTACTGCTCAAATACCCTATGATCTCAGGTCTAAGGACCTCATAAGACCATGCCAAACGGGTCACAAACCCCCTCCATAGATCTTATCACTGTCCTTCTCTCCTACCCCACCCTTCAAATAGCTCGCTACCCAGAAAGGGATGTTGCAATAAACTTCTGCTGAGTAGATGGTGTAAAGGAAAAAGAGATTAGAACCTGTGATGCGGTGGTTGGAGCTGTGGCGCCCCGACAAGCTGTAGGTGAGGCACCTATGAGTCAGTCTCACCCTAGGGTCCCTGATGGTAGCAGCTGACGTGGTCGAAGTATACACACCATTGCCAATCTCTGGCCAGAACATCGAACACCTCAAATCATTCCTAACCGTCTCCCCATTCAACATCTTCCTCAAAAACTCTCCCTGCAAAGTCTCATGCTGAGTATACAACCCCAATCTCCACCCAAGCTCAATAACCGAACAAGTCCTAAAATCACCCCCAGCCTAAAATAAATTGTGGTAGCACCCAGGTTGTTTCTCGCCTCCCCCACATCAAAGCGAAAAGTAGCAAAGATTTCACGTACCAACTCATCATAGACGGGCTCTCGGATCCTAAACAACCTTTCCCATTGAGGGCCCGTGAAGTCATCAGTTTGGAAGCTCTCAAGGAAAGCCCCCTCGAGACCCTCCTCTCTAAGGAAATTCCAGTTAAGTACAGCCCCATTATCGATTTGGTGGTGGAGTAATTCGGCGTATTTAGCCGTGGAAGCATTGTCATCGAACACGCTCCAACTAAGGACCGTGTCACCCAAGTTTTCGCGTTGGGGTCTTCAAGAACTGCCTCGGCTGGGTCGGTGATGCTTATGCATTTCCTGGAACAAAACAAGAAGGAACGAAACGGATTAGATTGTTAATCGGGGAAGTGACAAATTCTGCAGACACCTGACGCCGTCACCCTTTGCGAGGTGACGCCGTCAGGCTTATCAATTTTCAAATCCGAGATTTACGAGGGAAAAATCAATATTCAAAATTCAAGTTCATAAACCAAACACCCCCTTTCGCAGCAAAATGGGCAGTTGGTCCATGGATCATGGTTCAAATTCGTTATTTGCCCAATTAGTGAGTAAACCCCACTCCTTGCTAATCATCTAATGCCTTAATCATTGTTAAACCAACCTCAATTAAAGGGCATTACGAGTTCTAAGCATGGATTCAACGTAGGGTTTCATGAGTTGGGGTTTTTCGAAATTGACGAATCCTATGAATAATTGAAGCGAAAAGAATGAATAAAGATTACTTACCACGTGGAGATTAGCAACGGGAGGAAGCGAATCGGACCTTGAAGATTCGGAGGTGGGGTTGGAGTGGATATGGTTGGTGGGGTTGGTGGGGTTTGTGGTGAAAGGGATAGATATGAGACTTAAAATTGCTGTCTAGTCGAGGTGACGGCGTCACCCTTTGAGTCTGACACCGTCAAACCTGCGTGATTAGAGCGTTTTTCAAGCGGTGAGGCTTATAAACTCGGATCGTTGTCCCAACGAGGGTTGAACTGATCTCGTCACTCAAGATCGTGAGCTATGTGAGATGAATGGGTTTGAAAGATGATTTTGGTTTAACTATACTACAACGACACATTAAAATGCAATTAAAGTAAAGGAAAGCGATAAAGCGACCCGAAATAAGTAAACAAGTAAAGTGCATATAATAAAATGACTAAAGAAAGCGATCACGATTAAAAACTACTCTTGACTCATATTAAAAACGTAAAGCGATAAAGAAATGTAAAAGACTTTGTAAACATTTAACGTTAATAAAGTTGAAAACTATAAATGAAAAGACGTAAGAC
>LBNU01003872.1:73179-118261 GCA_014162995.1 Artemisia annua | reverse complement strand
ATCAGATGAGAATATACCATGAAGTGCTCATGGTGAAGTTAGGTTTAAAGATGAAAGATAAGTTTTTGAAGCTTTTTGATATGTTTTGTGGAATAAAGGTGTATGAAGAGTCTTTAAGGCATAATGGTTTGGATGCTGAAAGTACTGTTCAACGGCTACAATGAATGGTACGACTTTGCTGAAACGTTGAAGTAGTACTATTCAAATGTACAAAAAGGTGTGGTCAATATTATTGGAAGGATAAGGAGATAAAATAACGGTTGCGCATTATTGGATTAACGATTTAATCTTACCATATATATAACCCCTACCGAATAAGTTCTCCTTTCCTTATACTTAACATCGGACTTTTCATAAATATAACCTCTTCCGCTCTCTATCATGATGCGCGGGACTTTTGCTACCACTTTCTTTACCTCTTAAAAGGGGACTCAAGGGCTACCATCCCCACCAGGTCAGTGCCTACGTGTAGGATAGTTGTGGCAATACCGGGGGATTGATCGTTCCTCGACAGGGAAAGGTTCGTAGGTAGAACACTCTAATTTAAGGCTAAGGAGGATGATTATTCTGGTGTGGGTTGTTATTTTTTATGTTTTTTAGAAAGCAGTGAAAATCTCGGTTTGAAGGAGTGGGCCGAATATTGGCTAGTCAACTAACCCAAGTTCCTATCGAATTAAATTAAGTTTTGAGAAACACAGGTGGGGAAAGTAGTGTTTACTTAGATTTCATTACTCCCTAACTATCTTTTACCATGTAATTAGTATGTTGAGTTTGCGTGGATGACGGGTGTATTCCTAACAAGTCGTAGGGAGTGCGTTCAATTCCCTAACTCTATAAGCTCCTACCTCACTATATGACGATACGTCAAGTATCCTATCATAAGCTCACCGATAGCAACCTACGCATGAAATACTACCTTAAAATCGATTAACGCACATACGATTCACGTTTCCTAAGATGTTCAAGCTTGTTACCGTATAGGAGGTTAGCCAGTTTTCTTAAGTCTAAGGTAGATGAAACATTCATCCAAATCACAATCACAACATACACATCACATGATAATCAATAGTTAGATTTCATTAGATCTAAGCAAACACAAGTTAAATTAGCCTAGCATGTTAAAGGAAAGAAAAGCACAAACATAAATCATACAACACATAGACATATTGTATGGATTGAATGAAGACTTATCTTAGATTAAACATGCATGTTAGAGGGGTAAGAATACCCTCTAAGGTCTGTGATACACGAGCTAGGGTTTAACCCTTAAGTTCTCCACCAAGTTTCTCTTTTAAAACAATAAAAAACGTTCTATATATATAGATAATACGGGCTGACGGCGTCAGCCCAAGGTGTGACGCCGTCACGCCGACGATTAGGGTTTTGTGATGGCCTCCTTGACGTCGTGACGCCGCCTTGTTCCAGATCTGACGGCCTTCCCTGACACCGTCACCAAAATAGGCTAAAAACTCTCTGGCCCGTCACGAGTAACTTCCAATTCTTCACTTCAGTTGTTCCTGACGTCGTCACGTTGGAGCTTGTGACGCCATCACCTTCTGTGCACTTTATGGTCTTTTGAGATTTTGTTGTTTTCCGCACTTTTTCACTCTGAAAACGCCCGAAAATACTTCTTTTGTGATTTTCTCCTCAAAAGTACCTAAAATGAGAAAAGAAACGACTTTGGGTGAAATCCGATCAAATAATATACGAATTAGGACTCAAACGGACCCCTAAAAACGTAACATTTTTCGTCTCATCAGTACGTGTATGCTATTCGCTGATTCGTGCTCATTAGTTTAATTTACTGTTTAATATAACCAATCTGTGCCAGTCCCTCAGGCTAAACCCCTTTTTCGTTAGATTAGGCTGTAAAACTAACTTAGGATATTAAAATACTGATTAGGATAACTAGATAATACGTTCCACTCTTAATGATCGAATCTCTACTTACCATTATATACAAACTGATCGGGTACACTGCTTGTTAAGTGTGTGTGTTATTGATAAGTCGGCTAAATATAAATTTAAAACTTGAGTAGGCATTAATACTGCTAAACCGCAACGACACATCACGCGCATCAAGTTTTTGGCGCCGCTGCCGGGGAGTGAATTGTTATTATCTGTTAATCTGATTAGTATTTTAATTAGGTTTTTCTTTTTATTAGATTTTTAGATTCTAACCATTAACTTGTTGTATATTAGATAGACTGCATTCATTGTATAATTTGCATATTTACTGTTTTTGTGTGTTTTTATTTTCTGTTATTTTTTATTTGTTTTTTTATTTTTATTTTATTTTTTTTTAATTTTCTACATAACTGCTGTCGTTGTATTGTGCTGATACAAACGATACGGCGCATCTGTTTTCTCAGATGCGGCGTATTGCGTTTTAATAATTTTAAAATACAACGCGTTTAATAATTCAAGTACGACGCATCTTTTTCCCAAGATACGGCGTATTCTGTTTTTAATAAGAACGGCTAAATATAAACTTAAAACTTGAGTAGGCATTAATACTGCTAAACCGCAACGACACATCACGCGCATCAAGTTTTTGGCGCCGCTGCCGGGGAGTGAATTGTTATTATCTGTTAATCTGATTAGTATTTTAATTAGGTTTTTCTTTTTATTAGATTTTTAGATTCTAACCATTAACTTGTTGTATATTAGATAGATTGCATTCATTGTATAATTTGCATATTTACTGTTTTTGTGTGTTTTTATTTTCTGTTATTTTTTATTTGTTTTTTTATTTTTATTTTATTTTCTGTAATTTTCTACATAACTGTTGTCGTTGTATTGTGCTGATACAAACGATACGGCGCATCTGTTTTCTCAGATGCGGCGTATTGCGTTTTAATAATTTTAAAATACAACGCGTTTAATAATTCAAGTACGACGCATCTTTTTCTCAAGATACGGCGTATTCTGTTTTTAATAAGAAAATTTTTCGAAACCCTAACGCCATGCGACGCATCTGCTTTAACAGATACGGCGCATTTAATATTTAAGTTAAAAACAATTTTCGAATTATTAAACAGAAGCGGCGCATCGATTTTTGTCGATACGGCGCATCTACTGAATCAAAAATCTTGTATTTTGATACCTAACGAAAATATGGCGCATTAGCTTTTGCTTATGCGGCACATTTAATTTTTATAAATATAATTGATTTTTGATATCTACTTTGATCATTCCGCTACTCTCGCGCAAAAGTTGGTTTATTTTCAGGATAATGGATGGACTAAGCATCACTATGAAGATTACATTCTGAACCTAACTAGAGAATGCTAGTTGAAGTGATCAAATCTACGATAACTGAAAACTTGCAGCATACGGTAAAAATAGGAGTAAACTCAATGAAGGTAACATTGAGTGTCTCAAATTGATTAAAAATTAGAATTCCAGCTATCATTTATGATAATTCATTTAGCCTTAAGGAGAATTCTTTACAAAACTTCTCCCAAATATTTGACGATAAAAGTGAATTATCTGATTATTACATGTTCATGTCTGAAAAGAAATTTTTTAAGAGATAGGTTACTAAAAAGTGAAATTTGTATGCTAAACATTGATATAAACCTATCTTCTTATAAATTACCTAAATGTAAAAACACCGAATTCCACAACGAAAGTTGTGATTTTCGTAAAAATTCTTCAGACATTGATCTATGTAATACATCATTTCCAAATTATAATCTCAATTTTGTAAGCTTAAAACATATTTATTTCTAACCATAGAATAAATCATCATCCACTAAACAATGAGATTATAGCCAATAATAGAACGGTTATGCCAATTGCTCTTATCTTAAATTTATACATATCATATGGTATACCATTTAACCCGAATTTGACGTATAAGGAAAAGTGTTGCGGAGGCCAAGGTACGTTCTCTATTTAAATTTTGTTCACTGGCACAACAATACGGCGCATCTAAGTACTCTAAGCGTCGTATCTATGACCAATTATGATATATTGGCCAGTCAACGAATTTTTGACAAATACGGCGCATCCTTTTTCCCCTATAAATAAGAACGAGATACGCCGGATTTCGTTCTTACCCCCAAATTCACACACAGTTAAAAACACGCACTCGTTAATTTCATTCATAATCTTGATCTAAACTCGTTAATCCAATTTCCGAACTTGTCTCTTACATCCTATAAGGTATTGATCCTATTTAAATTTTGTTTAATTTCGCGTTTTGTAATTTATTGAAAAATTAGGGTTTATGCCATAGATTGAATTGGATAAGAAATTGGATTAGGGATTGTGATCATGACACTGCAGAGATGATTTCCCCTATGATTACTCACGATCCCATTGACCTAATCGTGCGAAATCAAATTAATTAGTGTTCGAAGGGGGTGTTTGTTTTGAAAATGGGGGGAAATGAGTTTATAGGATCTATAGCTTTTGATATATGAATAAAAAGAAACCGTGATGTTAAGTTTACGTCACGGGGTCGGATTCTTGGAAATCGTGCCTGACCCCCTTCCTTTTATACTGATATAACATCGGATGCGGCGCATTAGATTTTCTCATGCGACGCATTAACCAAATTTTTATAAATGCCCATTTGTTGACCCCGGTTGCGCCGCATCACCGTTCCATAATACGGTGCATCTCCGTAAGCGCCGTATCAAACTATTCAATACGACGTATCTATCCCTATTGCCATATGCTCCGTATCTTATTTAAAAAGATACGACGCATTTTTAATACGGCGCATCTGTCCTTGACATATGCCGTATCTCTTTATTCACAGACTGGTTGACTATTTACTTGAATTTTTCAGATGGCACTTCCCGATATTGAGTTGAGACATGAGTGGCTCAGGTTTGAGGAGATGGAGTTGACTGAGGCAGATTATTTGAAGAGACTCAGAGATATTTACTTTAGGCAGGTCTTCAGGGTTCCGATTCTCGATTTTGATAGTTTGGCACATATTGACGGGGGAGCTGCTATTGGTACTTTCAGGGATAGATTAGAGATGGTCCATAGGGATGCTGATGGTCAGATTGTTTTTAGGTCCCACGCTTGGAGCAGGTTATTTGGGATTAGAGAGATGTTGGTTAGAGATTTGATGCGTGAGTTTTTCAGCATGGTACATTACAGGGAGACGGATTTAGGGATCGACACTGCTGATACATTGATATTTAGGTTAGGTGGGATACCTAGGCAGATGTCGATGAGATAGTTCATTTTGGCCATGGGGTTGCATACTTTGGAGGAGATACAGTCTCCTGGGTTTGATGCTTACTGGGCAGAGAGTTTGAGGGTGGTTCCTGATAGGGGGACCCTTGGAGATTACAGGGTCGGTATTTCTTCCGGTGGGGATTCTACTGTCACCTCTCCATCTTACACATTGATCAGAGAGCCTTTGAGGATGTTGTGTCACCGGCTGACTGCATTGACAGTTGCTGGGAGATGTCAGTCACCTGAGAAGGTGACCACTCTTGACCTCTTCCTTCATAAGAGTATGGATGAGGGACGTGTGGTGAACGTTCCCCACTTTTTGGCTCATTATTTACATAGGATTGCTCCTGGGAGGGATCGGAGGAGCCAGATTACCGGGGGACACTTTGTTTCTAGGATAGCGAGGCATTTTGGGATCATTGGTGACGATGTACCGGCAGGGTTGGATGTGTTTGCGATCGAGCT
This sequence comes from Artemisia annua, assembly GCA_014162995.1. Lineage (NCBI taxonomy): Eukaryota > Viridiplantae > Streptophyta > Magnoliopsida > Asterales > Asteraceae > Artemisia > Artemisia annua. The sequence continues at coordinate 112,594 of LBNU01003872.1, read as the reverse complement.
CCCTAGGATGGACATAGATTTTTTGGAGGGGAGGCTCAGGTTGTGTAGGATTTTGCTGGGGGCTTACCATTGGGTTCCGTTGGGTCCACCGAGGCCAGCCGTGGCCGAGCAGGGACAGGGGGACGATCAGGAGGCCCTAGCTGCTGTTGCTCCGGAGGTTCCTCAGGGACCACCACATGCTGCAGCTCCACGTACTACTGCTCAGAGATTGGACAGAATCGGGGATGAGCTCCGACTGATGCGAGGGAGCATTGATGACCAAAGGGAGGCCATCTAGGGCATAGCAGATGAGCAGAGGCGATTGGGGTCATGGCTGGTGGAGCGCATGACAGAGGTTATGGAGGAGCGTGGCATGAGATACCAGAGGTACGACGGGCCGGTCATAACCGATACGCACATACACTTCGAGAGACGCAGAGTCCGACAGCGTACCGATGGAGCTAGCACTTCCGCACCTCCAGATGAGGAGCAACCTACTGTCTAGATGATCGATCGATTGTGGACATGTTTTCATATTTATTCTTTTGGGCATGTACTAATTTTACACTAATTATTATGCTTATATACATTATACGTTTCAGGTTTAAAATTCTTATTACAGCTTATTATTATTTGAGATAGCCCGAGAGAGTTCACAAATCGTTTGAAATTTTGAAACAGACTCCTAACAATCTGTCTGGTAACATATGCGCCGCATCTAATAAAATAGATACGACGCATCCTATCCTGTATATTATTCTGTATTAATTCCAGGTTCGATACGGCGCATCCTCCTCCATAGGATGCGGCGTATCGAATGACCTGATGATTTTTAATTTTTAATTTTTTAGGTTTTATTTTTTAATTACTAATATATTATGCAAGTTTGAACCTTCTTAACTCAGGTGAGTTAAAGTTTTGGTGGTATTATAGATTCCTGTACTTTCTGTGGAACATCGATGATAAAGCGTTAACGTTTCTCATCCACAAGAAAGTAGATTTTTGCTCATAAACGCATAATGGAGGATCATTCCGAGCAAATATCAGAGGAGTTTTTCCATTCTAATTCTTTTATTTTCCAGTTTTTAACCTTTAGCACAAATAACGAGGACATAGTTTAACTTAAGTGGGGGGATGGAGAATTAGAATGCTTACTTGTCCCAAACTTTTTCAAAATATGCTTAAAATACGCTTAATATACAAAAATTTAAATTTTTTTTAGCATGTTTTTGTTTAAGTCTAAATTACATAACCGCACACATAACCTTATTTCTTCAAAAGAGTAAAACTTTAGTGTGCCGGTGACTTGTAAACTTTAGAACTTGGCTTGTACATATTGTATAATTTTAGTTTATTTTTCGTGTGTTTACTACTTTCACTATTACAGTTATTTCTGAAAGTGATGAAAAGTATGGAAAAATTGTGATTGAAAAAGTTGTGAAATTTTACACATGTCAAAAAAAATCGAAAAAAATAGAAAAGAAAAAGAAAGAGAAGAAGTTGGAAGTTTGTTTTAATCAACTTATGTAAAGTTTTGTATTAAGTGGGAGATATCACCACTATTTGTTGTATTATATTTATGCGGGAGTTAGCCGTTATGGGAACGCCAACTAAGGATTATTCTTTGTTTAAGATTTTATTGAGTATAATTCGTGTCTACCTAAAGCGTGAGTTACATGAGTCAAAAGCATGAGTTATTAAATGATATGAGTCTTATTCATGGGATGGTTGGGAAAGTAATTAACCACACCTAGGATTTTAATTTATTTGTTTTGTTTATTTTTCATTTTACACCAATTTATATCCTAAATGTTATCCCTACCCAACCGTATTATTATATTCGTCGTTAGCTTTCGAGCATCCGGATATGATGATGGCTAAGTAAGAATATTGAATGTATGAATAAGGTAGTGACCATCCGAGTATTAGATTAATTGACTAGCGCGCTAGCGATCTAGTTTGTGACTTGGTGACCATCCGTTATGCAAATAACGCGCTAGCGATCTAAGAAGTGCACTAGTGACCATCCGTTAGTTGAAGCGTCGAGGACTCGCGCTAGCGATCTACTAAGTTTGTGCAGGAGATGTTTGAACGAAGCTAGGTTCAACCCTTAAGCCTCAAAACCCTTTTTTACCGCTTTAGACTTGTTACTCATTGGCTTTAGTGGTGGAGATGCGTATACTTGTCAAGCTTATGATAGAATATTCGTCACAACTGAGAAACTAAACGATTTAGAATTGTTTTTATATTGAAAAATTATTTTGTTTCTACTTCGTTAAGTGTTTGGTTGTGTGATTATGATAAGACGAATACATGCAGTAACTATAAAAATAAAATCCTAATGCCTTTTAGGATACATTTTCATAAGATTAAATCTAAGGTTTACTTGGGGACAAGTAAAGTTCAAGTGGGGGGATATTTGATGAACACAAATAAGTACATTTTATTACCATCATTTATCCTATTTATTTGACTTGTTTTGTTATATTATTTATGAGAATCGGTACTTTAATGTTTACTTTAGTGATTCTCAGGTAAAAACAAGTAATAGGTGAAACTTGGCGATTTTGGACTAATTATGGAGCAAAACAAGCGAGATGTCAAAAGTCTACTAAAATTCAGAAGATGCGCCGTATCTCACTCAACAGATACGCCGCAATATCATACTTAGATGAATTCGAAGACCATTGCCTGACTTTGAAGAATGCGCCGTATGAAACTCTGGTCAAAGAAGAAGATCAAGCTCGTTCTACTCCAGATACGCCGCATTATACATTTGACATATGGCGTATCACTATCAAGACTTCACCAGAAACAATCCAAGACAACTGAAGGACATGCGCCGCATACAAGGATCAAGATACGCCGCATCTATGGCGGTGTATGAATATTCCAGAATATAATAATCTTGGACCCCATGCGAAGTTAAGTCAATGCGCCGCATCTGCATATTATATGCGCCGCATCGAGCCCTCAAACAGAAACTATAAATACTCCAATACCTAGACGAGTTTTGTGTGCAACATAACCCTAAGGAGCCGAATTCAGACGAACAAGCAACACAAGACACACCCTAAATGAAGATACTAGAACTGTTAGAAAGTCCTGGATGTATTCAATTCATTAAGAAGTTTTGTTTTATTGTAATATTACACTTTAATTCATCAGGATTGATGGTCGGTAGTATGTGACTGCGAAAAATCATATGCCCGCCTTAAAATTGCTTTCCCATTAATTAAAGTTTATATGTTTGATGTCTTTGGTGAATTTATATTAGTGCTTTGATAACCTTTGTGTCTAGCTGAGCATTGCTTGGGCCGCCATACCCCTTCCTCGCCTATTTAATCTGACGTCTTTGGATAAATACGATAGTCATAAGTAATCATTAAGGGTTTACTCGCCGATATAATGAAACCAACGAGATAGGTTTAATTAATATACACTTCATATAAAACTAGCAATAAAACAAGTGACAAGCTACTTAATTATCAGGACAGGTCTTCTTATAGTCTCTAATTATCTCTCTTTGTACGTGTATGCTATTCGCTGATTCGTGCTCATTAGTTTAATTTACTGTTTAATATAACCAATCTGTGCCAGTCTCTCAGGCTGAACCCCCTTTTCATTAGATTAGGCGGTAAAACTAACTTAGGATATTAAAATACTGATTAGGATAACTAGATAATACGTTTCACTCTTAGTGATCGACACTCTACTTACTATTATATACAAACTGAATGGGTACACTGCTCGTTAAGTATGTGTGTTATTGATAAGTCGGCTAAATATAAATTTAATACTTGAGTAGGCATTAATACTGCTAAACCGCAACGACACATCACGCGCATCAGTACTCAACTAGGGGATCGATAGCAATTATTTAGCGCGATATGTATCATTTTTCAACACTCAATTAATTATTCAGATTCATAATTCTTGATCATTATTTTGATTCTGCTTATTTATTGATTGTCTTGGTGCTTTTCGTGTTTTATTTATTTGTTATCACATTTTAATTTAGTTATTATTAATCGATTAATTATTGTTGGCTTATAATTAATTAATTAATTAATCGATGATTAATTGTTTGGTCTATATTTGCTTTCTTTTATTATTATTTCTAGTGTGTGCATGCTTAGTTTATCTTGAGAACCTCTAGTTTCGGTAGTTTTGAGATGCGGTAGTATCTGTTACGCTAGCTTAAATTTAATTAAGACCCCAATTTAGTTAGTAGGCTAGAAGAATTGACCATAGGACACTAGCCTGATGGATCGCGAGGAAATGGGAGGGATGACAACTGACCATACTGCCTCGTGTGCGAATTGAGCATAGGATCACCTACCGATGTTTGATGAACTCAACAAATTAGAGAATGGGATATGATCGTGACAATGGGCCATTTTAGACAAGTCTAGCATGTAGTGGCACTTAATGACTCAAACCCGTCTACCGTACATCGGCTTACTAGCATGGGGTAGTGCCTGTGGTTCCTGGCAGGATTTGGGGGAGATAGGCTAGGGAACTTGACCATATGCACCTAGTGATATATTTCCGCCCCACTTGATGTAATAGAAAGTTTGATGGATTTAGACCATTTCAATTATCATTCCCATTAGTTGTTTGCCAGAAAACAATGCCCTTTGATTATATTGTACTCGACTCATATTCTATTCGTACTTAGTTATTTTCTAGTTTTATTAATCAATCAATCATTAAATCTCTTTTAGAATCGTGACATTAGACATAAGTTGAATTCATCACACATAGCTCTTGGGACGAACTCGATTTTACCAATTACTACCCTACACACGACCGGATTCTCTGTCCGTTAGTGCATTAAGGTAGACCAAAGGTAAATGAGATAATTATAAATATTAAAACCTGGTTAGTAAAACCTGCATCAGTCATAACTAAGAATAAGACATTTGAGGATTTTAATCTACCTATACTTAGTTTCTTAGGATATGACAATTTATAGGATACACATTAGGAATTCCACTTAGAAGAAACTATGGATGCTACTTTATCCGGTTTCAAGTACCTAGGAATAGTAATACTTATAATAATAGTGATACTCGTAGTAATAGACAACTTAGGACAAAAGAGAAAACCCGAAACTTTGCCTAAGAATAAGGATACTCCTAGTAAACCCCTAGATAAAAAATCACCTAAACCTTCTTCCTCTTTAGAACACTCTACTCCAATAGGATCAAACATATCACCCTTAGAAGCTTAGGACTAGTTATGAAAACTAGAAGAACCTTAGGGAGAAAACAAATTTTGAAGGAATCTAGTAAATCTTAAATTCCATTAGGATACCATCTTTCAAGTATCCTATACTCTTGCTCTCCCGTTTAATCATACTCTCCCACCTTCCTAATCTACCGTTTAATCCTACTCTTCCGTTTAATCCCACTCCTTCGTTATCTCCCACTCCTTCATATTTCCTATTTCATCCCTTGCCTTTCCTCCTCCCTCCCCACTCCTTCCCACTTTTTCATCCATCCTTCCACTTCCTTTTATCCTTTCGTTCCTCCGTCATTTTTCACTCTATTTTTCCTACTCTATATTCTCTCCCTACCTCATCCTACAATGTTCTAAAAGTTAGAACTTGTATTTCTCGTCATATTGCAAGATTCTAATAGTTAGATCTTGTAAGAATATCTATGCCGAACTTTAATCCTCATTATGTTCGACTATGATATTATACTATCTCGCCTTGCAAAAGTTGCAAGAATGAGATAGTTAACGTCCGTCACTTTAGCCATAGCATAGGAGGCTACCAGGTGACTAGTTGCTAAACAGGGAGACTGTGGAACTAGTCACCATGGCTTGAACTTGTCTTCACATGGCTTGAACTTGTCTTCACCATGGCTTGAACTTGTCTTCACCATGGCTTGAACTTGTCTCCACCAAGGCTTGAACTTGTCTTCACCATGGCTTGAACTTGTCTTCACCATGGCTTGAACTTGTTTCCACCATGGCTTGAACTTGTCTTCACCATGGCTTGAACTTGTCTTCACAATGGCTTGAACTTGTCTTCACCATGGCTTGAACTTTTCTCGACCATGGATTGAACTTGTTTCCACCATGACTGGAACTTGTCTCCAAAACATTCTTGGACCACATTCCCTTAAGTGTGGACCACTATTTCATTTTTTGCCGATACTACTTAAGGACGATTTATGATGACTATTCTATTAAAATGAATTAGGACGCTCTTTCATTTTAAGAAGAAAGTCATAAATCGAATGGATCATGAATTTATAAGATCTTGCTTACAAGAATTGGGATGCCTCTACTTGTAAGTAACGAGATATAAACAAATGAGTCCAAGTATCTGGCACATGTACAAACATTTCCTACTCCATTTGTACAACTCTTTTCCTTCCTCTTATCTTTCTCGACTCAATCTTTCCCCTACTCCTACATTCGTCTAAATCTCGGGACGAGATTTCTTCTAAGGGGGTAATACTATAACAACCCATAAAATCTCATCACTATCATTCCCATTACAAATAACTATAGTAGGTATTTCACAGATAAATTTTTGCTTTTTATGTGCATTTACTACTTTCATGACTCTCTAGACTTGCTCACGTATCCACACAAGCCAAATTACTCTACACTCACATCCTATAAACTCCTAGTATGTCAAGCATAAGATCATAACAACACCACAACAAGTAATCTATCAATCTAACACACTAAACTCATCACAAAACCCTAATGAACCCTAATTAAGCCCTAATTAGGCCTATGTGTCTACTAAACCGTAATTGCTTATCTAAACTAGTTTGAAAGTGTTCAAGTATTATGTATGAGTTACCTTAGGAACAATAGGATATCTTAGCACCCTTAGACTCTAGTACAACCCTTTAGAGCTTAGGTACAAGTCCCTTAAGCACAAAACTATAACTAGGTTATAACTTTCCGGAAACTAGGTCAAACCTTCCCAAATCTTTCCCATAAGTTACCACCACTTTGTATAAGCTTCTTGGGACTTAGGATTAGTCACTAAGCACTCATAGGAACCTAATATAGGCACTAAACCATAAGCTAAACCCTAATCTCTCACTAACCAAAATTAGGTTATAACTAAACCTAACTTAACCCTAATCCTAAAACTAAGTACCCTAAGCACCTCAAACACCTCAAGCACCTAGCCTAGCACCTTAGTCATTCCTAGAACACACCCTAGCACCTCTAAGCACCCAAGCAAGGAGGTGCATCACCTCCTTGTCACCTTCTTCTCCCCGTGGCTCCATAACCACCACAAAACCCTTAAACCGCCTCATAGACCTCCATGTCACCCTAAGTAGCTTAGGTTAGTCAGCTACTAGCTCGTCCTAGTCACCTCCCTCCCCTTGACACCTCCTCCTTGCTTTGCTTGCTCGCTACTCCTAACAAGACTATAAATAGCCTCGCTACCCTCTTATTTCCAAACCACACCTTCCCTTCTTTATCCACCTTAAAATTCTATATCTAGTAGTATACTCGAGCTATAGTAGGCCTAGGAGTCGAGCAAATCAAGCCAAGGACCCTTGTCGAGTTACTTTTCCATCGCAAAACCCTAAAACCTAGGAATACCCCACGTTAAGCCCTAAATAGTCAAGTAAGCCTTCCATTTTGAATATATTAGCTTTATATTCTAGGTTAGTATTAGGATGCATTAGAACCTATGCCTAAGCCTTGATCACTAAAACATACTAGTTATCTTTTTAAAACCCTAAATGGAATAAACCCTAATTATATGCTATAATCCCTTATATTAAGCTATAAGCTAGTTTAGGTAACTTAGATAAGCTAATATTAGTTAACCATAAGCTAGGAAACCTTTTTGTTTCATAAAATATAAATTGCATGGAATTAGGACTAGTTTTGCAAAGTTTTCTATGCATAGGGGTATATATGGTAACTTTATGAAAATATGAAGTCTATGGACTATTATTGACATTTCTTAGAATTTATAAGTATAAGGACCTTTTTGCAAAGTTCTATAACCTTAGGATAAAAAGTAAAATAGTTATAAACATATAAGGACTAGTTTTGCAAAAGTTATAAAGTTAAGGGTATAAATGGTAATTTTTGAAAACTTAAAAGTCCAAGGGTCATTTCTGCCATTTTCCAAAAATATAGAAGTATAGGGACTAATTGAGTCAAGTTTAGATAGTTATAAATATAAATAATATACGTATTATAAGTGTAGGGTAGATTTTGTAAATATATTAAACTATAAGGGTATAAAGTTAAAGTATTTAAAGTTAGAAGCATAACACATACTAGGGAGTTTCATGTGAGGAGTATCATGTGGATATTTCGTTTTGACGAGTTTGCTGGGTTTACGATTTAAAGTGCCCTGGCTCCTCAAACGATTATTGCATATACTTCTGAATTGTGATGGCCCGAACGGTGTTATGTTATAACTAAACTCTAAATAAATATATAACTCAATAGTAAGGAGCTTCATGTGAGGAGTATTAACTTCTGAATTATGATGGCCCGAACGGTATTATGTTGATAACATAATACAATAGTAGGGAGCTTCATGTGAGGAGTCTTATACTTCTGGATTGTGATGGCTTGAACGGTGTTATGTTATAACTAAAACACTAAAAACCCTAAGAATGATTACTTAAGAAACTTGAACAAAACAACTTGGGCTTGACATACATACACACCTACAATACCACCAGGATACGTGAGTAAGGCAATCTAGTTTCCGAGTCACTTTTTACATCAATAAGATTTCCCAAAGCCCAGGTGAGTTTTCATAGCCTCACACTTTCTAAATGCTTTACAAACCCTGTGAGGGGATTACATGCTTTCTACTTGCTTTAAACCGAATACAAGTCTTTTTCTTTGGTTGTTGCACGAGTAAACTATCTGCCACCACTAAATAACTAAAATTCATGAATCTAATCATTTGGGATATTTTACCCAAGTGAACGCGAATATAGTTGATAGATCTATTGGAGTTTGACAACTCCCGTTGATACTACCTCTCACTGGAGGGTACCAATAAGTACCATATTTGAACCCTCTCTGAAGGATTAACTTTGGCAAAGTTATCCTTCCCGTCCCCTCATGGTTTGGTCTGCAGACCCCATGACCCGGACTGTTAACGTGTGGTTCATGAGCTTAGTGCAACATACCCCACTCTTGATAATTGTGCATGCATCAAAATTATCACACACACTACATTTTCTTTGAAGGGTGTAACAACTGAACCCTGTGGAACTTGTATTCACTATCACTTAAACCTATGACTCTCACTCAACACCTAGTGTTGACTTTTTAAGCATGTATCCTAGGTATATCACTACTACGGGGTTATGGCAGAAGGAGGCACTAAACTTGGAGGACTTTCAAACCGGTTATCATTCAAACATAACATATCACCTAGACTTTGGGACCTCATCAATAGTAAAAGTATATCTTTTACTATAAAACTCTGATAATTAAATGAATGATAACTAAATTTCTAAAAACGTCTCTTTTCGATTCGTTTTCTATTACTGTAACTGTGATTATATGAAGTAATACCCCAACCCTAAATCCGCTGCGAACCGTAAAAATGGGGGTGTTACATCTACACCTAGTGACACTAATCAATGTTTCCACAAATGCTCTCAAAAGTATCACACATAATTGAAAAACTCAATGAATCAGATTAATGATTTTTTATCCTCGATCCTTTTCCGCAATGAGTTTCTAATTTCTTCAAGGTTGTTGTCTAATCGCTCCCTAAATGTTTCAAATGATTTCAACAGTCAAAAAGGAATAATCAGAAACTAGGTTTATGTAATAATCAATTTCGGCATCTTCTCTTTTATGTGTTTTTAGTCTAATTAATCAGTTCATATAGCTTTAGAGAACACTAAAGAATGCTCGATTGATGTGTTTGCATGATTAGGAACAACATCGATTTGAAATCAAGTGATTTAGGGTTTAAGATGTTGACGTCTTTGTTGCTACAACTAGGACATTTGATTGTACAATACTCATGTATTATGATGCTAACATGCGTGCAAAGTCTCAAATCATAACCCCAAGCCGTGATAATAATAGGAAAACTTCAAATAAGAGAAAGAATTAATCTATGATCTTGTGTGTTAATTTGAGAATACTGAGCACTTAGGAAGATTTAGAATAAGATTTTGATTCATCTTTATACTTGTTTGTGCCTGATGCATTTCTCTGTGTGCAAGTACATGTTATCCCATTGAAAGTCAAAATTTCAACAATTGTCAAATTGTTTCTTATGGAACATATTTTGAGGTTAAAGGGCTAAATATGTCAAAAGGCTAAACTTGGAAAAGGGTTCAACTGATAAGAAACAAGTTTTTCAAACTCTACACTCTCGTTTTACATCAGAAAAACAAGTGTGAGAACCAAAGCAAAGTCGTTCAAAACCTTTCAAATAGTGAAAATGTCAACGTCTTCTCCAAATAGTGATGGAAATGCCCGTTTGAGTCCATACTCGGAACGAGTTCCTGCTAAGTCTTTGTTTGAGAGGACCTTAAGGTGTGTATGGAGTAATCTAAAAGATGTCATGCATTTCTCTTTGCTTAATTTCACAAATGTATCTTCAGAATCATCAGTAGTTTGTGTGAGGTACATTTGTTCATTTGATCCATCAGTGTCATACAATGGACCTGTATTATTCATGTGAAGTTCCTGCATGTTAGCCATTAACATCACATCTGCTGTATTGGCCTTCAAATCTTCATATTCATCCCTAACTAGTGATGTAAACGTGTCTCGAAGTAGTCTTGTTCACTTAAAGTCGATCAATTCAAAAAGTGCTAAATCCTCCCGCATGTGCAAATTTCTTAAAAATCAATGAGCACATGTGAAGGGGGAGTCCTTCAAAAGAAATCAAAACTCTCAAAGTGTTAAAAAAATATATTTTTATTATCATAAAACACTTTGAGAGATTTTCAAACAAATGGTTTATGGCAACAATAGGATAGTCATGGTGTTATAAGGTGACTAAGGTTAGGAAAACCGTCCTATGATCTGCCAGAGCCGGATGGATCTACCCAAGGACAACTCCAATAGTTTAGAAATAGAAGTCCTTAGGTATGATATGAAAAAAAGGAGAAAAGAATGAAAGGATGAATAAGGGGTTGAAGAATTAAAAAGGAAAGTAAAGTAAAGGGTGAAAAGAAATAGCCCTCCATATGTTCAACCTTAGACAGACACCGGGTTCAATTCATATGCTACTGGTTGTTGCCAACATGACACCGGTATTGAAGACAAAGACATCATGGACCCAGTGACGCAATGCACCTAACCTTCTAAGCCACTCAAGTTCTCTCAAAAGAGCTTGTTTCATTCTCACGGGGAACCTTGCATAATCTATCGACCGCTCATTACGAGCTATGTTGATATTGAAACAGGAGACACCTCCCCAGTCTCTGACAACTAAATGTGCACTTATTGAGTCTAGAGCTGCGAGATAACATCAAATGATCTCTTAGGAACACTTAATATTTCTACAATGGTGGTTCAACATTAAGGACGCCCGTTGTAAATTATCGAGTCCTTCGCAGATCTTAGCAATCTGCCAGAACATTTATGAGAGGATTCACAACTGTGATTCTCAATGATTGAATGGAAACTCCTGCCAGGGTCAACATCAAACAACCCTGACAGTAGGTCACTTCAGTAACTCCTTGTGGGTTACACTTAGTGTTTGCGGTGGTTCCAAACGGTCTACAGTCGTGGGGTGATCTCCAGCGACTCACCCAATCGTTGATGTACTTCGGTAGATCTTGTAAGCCCTTTCGGGGGCATCTAATTTGGGAACGGCCTTGGTAAGGGTTAGAGAGAGTTTTCACACTATGCTGTTAACGATCTCTAATTCCGAACCTGTAAGTACTAGATGTTTTATTGCTAACTATTTATGCAGGTACAACCACCATCATAACACCAGTTTCCATATGCTCATACTTACATCTCAAAGTCAAAGAAAGTTCTCTCCAAAGATCGATGCACAAAAAAAGCCAAAGAAAGATTCTACGCCAACACAAAAGAATCTACAATAATGAAATGAGAGCTACGAAAGTATGATAACGCAAAGTCAAAGACGTATGAGCATGTTGGAAAGGCGTAAATCCACTGGAGGCAAAGGAGTGACGAAAGGTAGATTACACCATCATTGGATCACTACAACAACGATGAACAAAGAATGATGATCAAAGAACTTTATCACACAAAGAATTTTTTGAAGACGTCTAAACCCGTGAAGGTCAAAGTTAAAGAGAAAGATGAAGACGTCTTGCAACCTTGATGACCGACCCTTAGGGAGATGTAACAACCTAAAAAATCTCATCACTATCATTCCCATTACAAATACCTATAGTAGGTATTTCACAGGTAATTTTTGCTTTTATGTCCATTCATTACTTGCATGACTCTCTAGACCTGCCCACGTATCCACACAAGCCAAATAACTCAAAACCCACATCCTATAAACCCATGGTATGTCAAGCATAATATCACAACAACACCACAATAAGTAATTTACCAATCTAACACACTAAACTTACCACAAAACCATAATAAACCCTAAATAAGCCCTAATTAGGTCTATGTGCTTACTAAACCCTATATGCATAACTAAAATAGTTTGAAAGTGTCCAAGGCTTAAGTATGAGTTACCTTAGGAACATTAGGATACCTTAGGACCCTTAGGCACTAGTACAACCCATTAGAGCTTAGGTAACATGTGACATTTCTCAAAATTCATGTCTTATAATTTAAATAATAGTTTATTTAATAACTATTCCATTTTAATAAAACAACTTCGTAGAAAGTTATCCGTAAACATCCAATTCTTTCACTACGACTATATATGTCAACTCTACATTCCTTGTAGTCCACTATTTATTTTTCCTTGAACCTAATTTAAAAAGTTACTTTCACTTTTATTTTAGGAACTAATTACTTAAAACTATCAAACATATAACTACGAAGTATTCGTAGTAACAATGTGAAGTTATTGAAAAACTCATCATCTACTAAAATTATATTTTCATAATTTTTCAATAGTGTTTCATCACTATGGTACCATTAAATATTTCTAATTCACCCGGTACCCGAAAACGTCAAAAACTACTCGAGCTATGCACTAAACAGTACCCGTAAAAAACAAAGTGGACAAAGTTTATAACTTTGCCCACCTCTAGCAAGGTGGCCCGGCCAAGTGAGTGTCCAAGGACACTTGGTTACTCCCCAAATGCACAGANTAAGCCCTAATTAGGTCTATGTGCTTACTAAACCCTATATGCATAACTAAAATAGTTTGAAAGTGTCCAAGGCTTAAGTATGAGTTACCTTAGGAACATTAGGATACCTTAGGACCCTTAGGCACTAGTACAACCCATTAGAGCTTAGGTACAAGTCCCATAGATACAAAACCATAACTAGGTTATAACCTCCCGAAAACTAGGTCAAACCTTCCCAAATCTTTCCCATAAGTTACCACCACTTAGTATAAGCCCCTTAGGACCTAGGATTAGTCACTAAACACTCTTAGGAACCCAAATTAGGCACTAAACCCTATGGAAAACCCTAAAATCACTCTAGGCAAAACTAGGTCAAAACTAAACCTAAACCTTAGAACTAGGCTACTATAGCACCTCTAAACTTGCAACCAAGCACCCTAGCACCTTTCCCTAACCTACCTAGCACCCTAGCACCTTACAAGCACCCAAGCAAGGAGGTGCATCACCTCCTTGTCACCACCTTCATACGTCGGCTTCATCTCCCTCACATAAACCCTAACCGCCATTATAGACCTCACACCTCACCCTTATAGCTCCCATTAGTCACCTACTAGCTGTGGCTAGTCAATCCCCCCTCCTCGTGACACAACGACACCTAAAACTTGGCCACCAAGGCTTGCGAGCCTTATAAATACCGCGACCCCTCTCCTCATTTCAAACAATCCCATTATTTCTTTCCATCTCAAACCTTCTGTAGTTAGTAGTAGTATAGGATCCCTAGAAGTCCTTGGAGTCGAGTAGGGTGAGCCTTGAGGCTTTGTTGAGTCGTGTTGCCATCGAGAAAACACCCTAAACCCTAGTTAACCCCTCGTTAAACCCCAACTGGTCACGTACGCTTTCTTTACTAGTTCTATTAGCTTTAGTTTAGTCTTAGTATAGTATTAGGATGCCTTAGATCCCATAGGAACCCTTGGCTAAGCCTTGAACACTAGAACTAGTTAGTTTTCTTTTTAAAACTCTAAATAAAGTCGAATACATGTTTACATGCTTTAATCCCTTTCCATAAGCCCTAATCTAGTTTAGGTAACTTAGAAAAGCTAATATTAGTTAAACATAAGCTAGGAAACCTTTTTGTTTCATAAAAATATAGTTTGCATGGAATTAGGACTAGTTTTTCAAAGTTTTCCATGCATAGGGGTATATATGGTAACTTTCTGAAAATATTAAGTCTAGGGACTATTTTTAACATTTCTTAGAAGATATAAGTATAAGGACCCTTTTACCAAAGTTTTAAAAGATAAAAGTTAAATAGTTATAAACTTAAAAGGACTAGTTTTGCAAAAGTTATAAAGTTAAGGGTATAAATGGTAAATATAGAAAACTTATAAGTTCAAGGGTCATTTCTACCATTTTCCTAAAATATATAAGTATAGGGACTAATTATGTCAAGTCTAGATAAGTATTATAAGTATAGGGTAGATTTTGTAAATATGATAAACTATAAGGGTATAAAGTAAAAATATTAAAGTTAGAAGCATAACACAATACTAGGGAGCTTCATGTGAGGAGTACTATGTGGATATTTCGTTTTGACGAGTTTGTTGGGTTTACGATTTAAAGTGCCCTGACTCCTCAAACGATTATTGCATAAACTTCTTAATTATGATGGCCCGAACGGTGTTATGTTATAACTAAACCCTAATAATAACATAACTCAATAGTAAGGAGCTTCATGTGAGGAGTATTAACTTCTGAATTATGATGACTTGAACGGTATTATGTTAATAACATAATACAATAGTAAAGAGCTTCATGTGAGGAGTCTTATACTTCTGAATTGTGATGGCCCGAATGGTGTTGTGTTATATCTAAAACCCTAAAAACCCTAAGAATAATTACTTAAGAAACTTAAACTAAACAACTAAAGCTTGACATACATCCACTACTACAACAACATCAGGATACGTGAGTAAGACAGTCTAGTTTTCGAGTAACTCTTTGCACTAGTAAGAATTCCCTAAACCCAAGTGAGTTTCGTAGCCTCACATCTTTTTAACTTTTCACTATAAATGCTTTACAAACCCTGTGAGGGGGATACTTGCTACTTGCTTTACTTTAAACTGAATGCAAGTCTTTTTCTTTGGTTGTTGCACGAGTAAACTATCTGCCACCACTACATAACTAAAATTCATGAATGTAATCGTTTGGGATATTTTACCCACGCGAACGCGGATATAGTTGATAGATCTATTGGAGTTTGACAACTCCCGTTGGAATTAACATCTCTCTTGATGGTACCAATAAGTACTATATTTGAACCTACTGAAGTATTTACTTTGGCAAGTTATCCTTCCCATACCCTCATGGTTGGGTCTGCAGCCCCCATGACCCAGATTGTTAACGTGTGGTTCATGAGCTTAGTGCAACATACCCCACTCTTGATAATTGTGCATGCATCACAATTATCACACACAGCATTTTCCCAGATGGGTGTAACAACGGAGCCCAGGGAACTTGTATTCACTAACATTTAAACCTATGATTCTTACTCAACACCTAGTGTTGACTTTTTAAGCATGTATCCTAGGTATATCATTATTACGGAGATATGGCAGAAGGAGGCACTGAACTCGAAGGATTTTCAAACCGGGTATCATTCAAACCTAATATAACACTTAGACTTTGGAACCTCATCAATAGTAAAAGTATATCTTTTACTATAAAAACTCTGATAATTAAATGAATGATAACTAAATTTCTATAAACATCTCTTTTTGAGTCGTTTTCTGTTATTGTGACTGTGATTCCATGAAGTAATACCCCAACCCTTAATCCACTGTGAACCGTGAAAATGGGGGTGTTACAGATTGGTATCAGAGCATCAGTTGTAGAGAACAAGGTCAAAACCTAAACTACAACTATTTTTCCTAAACCCGAGAAAATCCTCAGTGCCCCTGCCATCCTCCGTAACCATACATGCTAAGGTTAGTATAGTAATTGCCTGCTTAACTGCTAAATGATTTATAGTATTTTTACTATTATATAGTTATGTCTACTCCCCGCTACTCTACCCCCGTCTCATCTAGGTTACATCCGGAGAATGATCTTCCCTCTCCGAATGTACTAGATTATTCCTCTAAACCATACCTTCCCGATACCTTAGGAGACTTTAGGAATAGTTTAGATACACCTTCACCCTTAGGCTTTACACCTTGCATAGATAACCCACACTTAAAACACTTAAGAGATTTCTATGCTAAGGCATCACCTATAACTCTCTTAAACCCTATTTTACACCCACCATTCCCCACACCTAGACTAGAACCACATGGTCTCTTTCTCCCTAGAGAACCATGTTTACCTAGGAACCCTATCCCTGCCTATACCCCTAGATATGACCCTAGGCAACCCTATACTTTAGCACCTAACCCTTACTTAGTAAACCCTCCCATTCCATCTTGGAAAGATGAATTTGGAGAAAACCCCACTAGGACAACTTTAGAAAATCAGGAAAATCAATTAGAGGAAATTTTAAATAACTTAGATGAAATTTTCCTTGACCTTCTTGAGAAGATAGAAAAAGGTCATGATAATAACCTAGGTAATCAACCTGACTATAGTAGTTTAAGAAATACCCTACAAGAAACCCGTTTTAAGGTAGCTAAAATATAGAAAAATTAAATAAGACACCTAAACTCACTCTAGGCAAAACTAGGTCAAAACTAAACCTAAACCTTAGAACTAGGCTACCATAGCACCTCTAAACTAGCAACCAAGCACCTTAGCACCTTACCCTAACCTACCTAACAACCTAGCACCATAAAAGCACCCAAGCAAGGAGGTGCATCACTTCCTTGTCACCACCTTCATACGTCGGCCTCATCTCCCCCACATAAACCCTAACTGCCATTATAGACCTCACACCTCACCCTTATAGCTCCCATTAGTCACCTACTAGCTGTGGCTAGTCACTCCCCCTCCTCGTGACACGACGATACCCAAAACTTGGCCACCAAGGCTTGCGAGCCCTATAAATACCGCGATCCCTCTCCTCATTTCAAACCATCCCATTCTTTCTTTCNTGTGGCTAGTCACTCCCCCTCCTCGTGACACGACGATACCCAAAACTTGGCCACCAAGGATTGCGAGCCCTATAAATACCGCGACCCCTCTCCTCATTTCAAACCATCCCATTCTTTCTTTCCACCTCAAACCTTCTGTAGTTAGTAGTAGTATAGGATCGCTAGAAGTCCTTGGAGTCGAGTAGGGTGAGCCTTGAGGCCTTGTTGAGTCGTGTTGCCATCGAGAAAACCCTAAACCCTTGTTAACCCCTCGTTAAACCCCAACTGGTCACGTAAGCTTTCTTTACTAGTTCTATTAGCTTTAGTTTAGTTTTAGGACAGTTTAAGGATGCCTTAGATCCCATAGGAACCCTTTCTAAGCCTTGAACACTAGAACTAGTTAGTTTTCTTTCTAAAGCCCTAAATAGAATTGAATACATGTTTACATGCTTAAAGCCCTTTCCATAAGCCCTAATCTAGTTTAGGTAACTTAGAAAAGCTAATACTAGTTAAACATAAGCTAGGAAACCTTTTTGTTTCATAAAAATATAGTTTGCATGGAATTAGGACTAGTTTTGCAAAGTTTTCCGTGCATAGGGGTATATATGGTGACTTTCTAAAAATATTAAGTCTAGGGACTATTTTTAACATTTATTAGAAGTTATAAGTATAAGGACCCTTTTTTCAAAGTTGTAAAACCTTAGGATAAAAGGTTAAATAGTTATAAACTTAAAAGGACTAGTTTTGCAAAAGTAATAAAGTGAAGGGTATAAATGGTAAATATAGAAAACTTATAAGTTCAAGGGTCATTTCTGCCATTTTCCTAAAATATATAAGTATAGGGACTAATTATGTCAAGTCTAGATAGTTATAAACGTAAGTAATATAAGTATTTTAAGTATAGGGTAGATTTTGTAAATATGTTAAACTATAAAGGTATAAAGTAAAAATATTACAGTTAGAAGCATAACACAATACTAGGGAGCTTCATGTGAGGAGTACTATGTGGATATTTCGTTTTGACGAGTTTGTTGGGTTTACGATTTAAAGTGCCCTGACTCCTAAAACGATTATTGCATAAACTTCTGAATTATGATGGCCCAAACGGTGTTATGTTATAACTAAACCCTAATAACAACATAACTCAATAGTAAGGAGCTTCATGTAAGGAGTATTAACTTCTGAATTATGATGGCCTGAACGGTATTATGTTGATAACATAATACAATATTAAGGAGCTTCATGTGAGGAGTCTTATACTTCTGAATTGTGATGGCCCGAACGGTGTTGTGTTATATCTAAAACCCTGAAAACCCTAAGAATAATTACTTAAGAAACTTAAACTAAACAACTAAAGCTTGACATACATCCATAACTACAACAACATCAGGATACGTGAGTAAGACAGTCTTGTTTCCGAGTCACTCTTTGCACTAGTAAGAATTTCCTAAGCCCAGGTGAGTTTCGTAGCCTCACATCTTTTTAACTTTTCACTCTAAATGCTTGACAAACCCTGTGAGGGGGATACTTGCTACTTGCTTTACTTTAAACTGAATACAAGTATTTTTCTTTGGTTGTTGCACGAGTAAACTATTTGCCACCACTACATAACTAAAATTCATGAATGTAATCGTTTGGGATATTTTACCCACGCGAACGCGAATATAGTTGATAGATCTATTGAAGTTTGACAACTCCCGTGGGTATTAACATTTTCTGGATGGTACCAATAAGTACTATATTTTAACCCACTGAAGGATTAACTTTGGCAAGTTATCCTTCCCATACCCTCATGGTTGGGTCTGCAGCCCCCATAACCCGGATTGTTAACGCGTGGTTCATGAGCTTAGTGCAACATACCCCACTCTTGATAATTGTGCATGCATCATAATTATCACACACACACACACAACATTTTCTCATATGGGTATAACAACGGAGCCCAGGGAACTTGTATTCACTAACACTTAAACCTATGATTCTCACTCAACACCTAGTGTTGACTTTTNTGTTAACGCGTGGTTCATGAGCTTAGTGCAACATACCCCACTCTTGATAATTGTGCATGCATCATAATTATCACACACACACACACAACATTTTCTCATATGGGTATAACAACGGAGCCCAGGGAACTTGTATTCACTAACACTTAAACCTATGATTCTCACTCAACACCTAGTGTTGACTTTTTAAGCATGTATCCTAGGTATATCATTATTACGGAGATATGGCAGAAGGAGGCACTGAACTCGGAGGATTTTCAAACCGGTTATCATTCAAACCTAATATAACACTTAGACTTTGGGACCTCATCAATAGTAAAAGTATATCTTTTACTATTAAAACTCTGATAATTAAATGAATGATAACTAAATTTCTATAAACGTCTCTTTTCGAGTTGTTTTCTATTACTGTAACTATGATTCCATGAAGTAATACCCCAACCCTTAATCCCCTGCGAACCGCGAAAATGGGGGTGTTAAAGGAGAGATTGTTGGGAACACATTTTATATATTGTCAAGTCTCGGTCATTTTTGTTATGTAATAGGTTGCACTAGTTAATTAATTATCATGTTTTAAGATTAATAGGCTTGTATTAAAAGCCCATCAAGGCTTAGAACTTTCTTTCCACCTCAAACCTTCTGTAGTTAGTAGTAGTATAGGATCGCTAGAAGTCCTTGGAGTCGAGTAGGGTGAGCCTTGAGGCCTTGTTGAGTCGTGTTGCCATCGAGAAAACCCTAAACCCTAGTTAACCCCTCGTTAAACCCCAACTGGTCACGTAAGCTTTCTTTACTGGTTCTGTTAGCTTTAGTTTAGTTTTAGGACAGTTTTAGGATGCCTTAGATCCCATAGGAACCCTTTCTAAGCCTTGAACACTAGAACTAGTTAGTTTTCTTTCTAAAGCCCTAAATAGAATCGAATACATGTTTACATGCTTAAAGCCCTTTCCATAAGCCCTAATCTAGTTTAGGTAACTTAGAAAAGCTAATATTAGTTAAACATAAGCTAGGAAACCTTTTTGTTTCATAAAAATATAGTTTGCATGGAATTAGGACTAGTTTTGCAAAGTTTTCCATGCATAGGGGTATATATGGTGACTTTCTGAAAATATTAAGTCTAGGGACTATTTTTAACATTTATTAGAATTTATAAGCATAAGGACCCTTTTTTCAAAGTTGTAAAACCTTAGGATAAAAAGTTAAATAGTTATAAACTTAAAAGGACTAGTTTTGCAAAAGTAATAAAGTTAAGGGTATAAATGGTAAATATAGAAAACTTATAAGTTCACGGGTCATTTCTGCCATTTTCCTAAAATATATAAGTATAGGGACTAATTATGTCAAGTCTAGATAGTTATAAACGTAAGTAATATAAGTATTTTAAGTGTAGATAGTTGTAAATATGTTAAACTATAAAGGTATAAAGTAAAAATATTACAGTTAGAAGCATAACACAATACTAGAGAGCTTCATGTGAGGAGTACTATGTGGATATTTCATTTTGATGAGTTTGTTGGGTTTACGATTTAAAGTGCCCTGACTCCTCAAACAATTATTGCATAAACTTCTGAATTATGATGGCCCGAACGGTGTTATGTTATAACTAAACCCTAATAACAACATAACTCAATAGTAAGGAGCTTCATGTAAGGAGTATTAACTTCTGAATTATGATGGCCTGAACGGTATTATGTTGATAACATAATACAATTTCAAGGAGCTTCATGTGAGGAGTCTTATACTTCTGAATTGTGATGGCCCGAACGGTGTTGTGTTATATCTAAAACCCTGAAAGCCCTAAGAATAATTACTTAAGAAACTTAAACTAAACAACTAAAGCTTGACATACATCCACAACTACAACAACATCAGGATACGTGAGTAAGACAGTCTAGTTTCCGAGTCACTCTTTGCACTAGTAAGAATTTCCTAAGCCCAGGTGTGTTTCGTAGCCTCACATCTTTTTAACTTTTCACTCTAAATGCTTGACAAACCCTGTGTGGGGGATACTTGCTACTTGCTTTACTTTAAACTGAATACAAGTATTTTTCTTTGGTTGTTGCACGAGTAAACTATCTGCCACCACTACATAACTAAAATTCATGAATGTAATCATTTGGGATATTTTACCCACGCGAACGCGAATATAGTTGATAGATCTATTGGAGTTTGACAACTCCCGTTGGTATTAACATTTCTCTGGATGGTACCAATAAGTACTATATTTTAACCCACTGAAGGATTAACTTTGGCAAGTTATCCTTCCCATACCCTCATGGTTGGGTATGCAGCCCCCATAACCCGGATTGTTAACGCGTGGTTCATGAGCTTAGTGCAACATACCCCACTCTTAATAATTGTGCATGCATTACAATTATCACACACACACACACACAACATTTTCCCAGATGGGTATAACAACGGAGCCCAGGGAACTTGTATTCACTAACACTTAAACCTATGATTCTCACTCAACACCTAGTGTTGACTTTTTAAGCATGTATCCTAGGTATATCATTATTACGGAGATATGGCAGAAGGAGGCACTGAACTCGGAGGATTTTCAAACCGGTTATCATTCAAACTTAATATAACACTTAGACTTTGGAACCTCATCAATAGTAAAAGTATATCTTTTACTATTAAAACTCTGATAATTAAATGAATGATAACTAAATTTCTATAAACGTCTCTTTTCGAGTTGTTTTCTATTACTGTAACTATGATTCCATGAAGTAATACCCCAACCCTTAATCCCCTGCGAACCGTGAAAATGGGGGTGTTACAGGGGAGATTGTTGGGAACACATTTTATATATTGTTAAGTCTCGGTCATTTTTGTTATGTAATAGGTTGCACTAGTTAATTAATTTTCATGTTTTAAGATTAATAGGCTTGTATGAAAAGCCCATCAAGGCTTAGGAAAACCCACGAAGTGAAAAAAATAGGGAAAGGGGTGTTGCCCTAGCTATTCCCTATAAATACTAAGCTTACGTAACATTTCTATATGTTGGTTATTTGATATATGTAGTGAAACCCTTGCTTATTTATCGTACATATCTTATAATCTTCCATCTCTACTTCTCTATCTTATTTCTACTTAATCAATACTTGTGTATTCATATTATGGTGACCTAACAAGAACTTATCTCAAAAAGGCCTAAAAGACTGATAATAAACGACTAGGGACACAACAGCTACTCTAAAAAACGCGTTTTTATATATAGAAAAAAGAGGTTAACGCCGTCAGGTCGTCTTCCAATTAGGGTATTGTTTGTCCACCGCCTTATGTGACGGCTTCACCTAGTGGTCATGACACCGTCGCCTGGTAGAGCTAACTTTGTCTGCTCATGCTGTCTCCACACACTGAGCCTTCACAAATAATATTGAAATTACACTTTGTAGGCTGAATTGGTGACCACGTTAGAGATGCCAGTCACCTTGCTGAATTAGTCATTTTTCATCGTTCATCCAATCAAGCCCAAAACCTGTACATTTCTAGCGTTTGCTCTCCCAATGACCTAAAACTTAAATAGAAGCAAATTAGGGCAATTAATGATTACAAGTGTACGAGCTTAGAGGTTAAATGACCTCTAAAAAACGTATGAAATTATAGCTCATCAAATATCCCTACACTTGGTATTTGCTTGTCCTGAAAAAATTTGCTTTTATCCTAATCAAATTACAAGTTATGGGGCATTTAACATTTGTTTAAAAATAGTTTATGGCACAACCCGTTTGACAATACACTTCTAACCGTTATCAGGAACGAAACATATAAAACTAACACCTCACATAATAAGTATTTGTATACTCACAATCTCTCGGTGTAAAATGATAGTATATATAACGAATGGAAACGGAAAATTCACTTACTTATCATGACATAGTGCAAACATTACCATAAGTTTGATAAGGATCAAATCTCCATCGCTTTGGTTTAAGCACCTAGAATTTACTATCAAAGAGGTTTTACAAGGGTTGTAACGTAAGTTGTCGGGTAAGGGATACACTGTTTAAGGATATTGGGTAATTTTTGACTTGTGGCAAGTTAATCATCTAAGTAATTACATATAAAACATGGCGTTGCTAAGCTAAGGCTCGATAAACAAATACAAACTATACAACCAACTCTATCTTTGCTTTAAACATAAGCAGGATGCCAATCCATATATTTTTTTTTTCTATTTTTCTCATTTTTTTTTACTTAAAGGTAAATTTTATCAAGCAAAAGGGGGCCAAAAGGCATTACAAAAAATAAAAGCGTAAAGTGTTAAGAAAGTTAGGACACATCCCTAACTTTCATACATTTGCACCACAAAAAAAAGATGGCATAGGACACATCCCTAGCTCAAATACAACACAAGAAATAACATAGCTAATAAACAGGAAACAAATACAAAAAAGCTAAATGATAGTAATGAGTTCAAACTCAAACTGTAAACCCAAGAGTACTTCTACATCATCAGAGATCAAAGGGACCAACCAAATACCTCCAAACCAGCACAATACTCATAGGTTAACAGAAATCATTGACTCATCACACATCAAAGCTAATAACAAAAAAAAAGCAGTCCATGCCATCCAACTCATCATAAACCATCCATCATCATGCCAAAGCAACAAGAAATCTAACATCATACCATCACATAAACCATGGGAGTTCTAGAGAAGCAATTTTAAAGAGTTTGCCTCCTTAAAAACCTTCCTATGTAAAACCCAAAGGGTAAAACCATAGGTAAGGACAAAAAGAGTGCAACACTCTTCAAAACCTCCCCAATACCAAAAGCAATCATTGTTCTAATCAAACATCATAACAAACTTCAACAGCACTTCATATTCTATACTTATGAACATCAGCAATCAAAACAGCTCCAAATGCATCATCAAGAAAAGGAGAATAGTTGGTGTTGCATTTCTAGAATCCAGTACCTTCCTTATACATGTATATCCAAATACATATAAAAGAAAACATGATAGGCAAATAACTCGTCAGCTTAAATGTTGGTGTTGTCTCTGGCCAAATCATTGGCCATTCTCCTGTAGTACTCATTACATTTGACAGGGATATTCCAAACTTCTGAAGCCTTGCATACCTGTTTAGTGTACTTCATATTGAGCCCCAACAATTTCAATCTAACAATGTCAAAAATACACTTGAACACCCCATCTTCACTTCTGCAAACATGATTCACTCTTCAAATATTCCTTTCATAGCAAATATAATAAATACTAGCACCAAAGACCAATCTCTGAATCACACTCCAAATGGTATTATTGGCAGGTTTGTTAACAATAGCAGAGATCACACTAGCCCAATCATTACCAACATTCTCTAATTTAGCCATTGGTTTCAACCTTTACCAGAGTCTTTTGGAAAACACACAAGAGAAGAATAAGTGACTATGAGATTCATCCTCTTGATTACATAACAAACATATCTTATCAACAATACTGAACCACCTAGCTAATCTGTCCCTAGTCTTCAATCTTCCTCTAATAGCAGTCCAAAGAATGAAAGAATGCCTTAGGACACCTTGATTAAACCACACATGGTTATACCAAATAGCCTTAGGAGAATCATCACTAATAGCCTTCTAAACCTCTTTGGTTGAAAAATCAACATCCCTACTCTTTTTGTTAACCCAAACAGCCCTGTCTCTACTATTAACATCAAGCTTAGGAACATGCATACTAGTTACATTGTCAAACTTACCATCCCAATCAATAGGCCAACTCCAACTCTGATTAACAATAAGGTCAGAGACTTTAGCATTGATATCCATCCCAGAATCAATAAGAGTCTTCATATCAATAAACTTTCTCAAAGGACCACGAGAATACCACTTATCAAACTAGACATTGCAGCCCTTACCATCACCAAATTTGACCCAAATAAACTCCCTCACCATATCTCTTAAGTCCAGAAGCTTTTTCCAAATCCAAGGAGCACCTTTACTAACCTTAATATTCCAAATACTTCTCCCTTTTAACCTATAAATATTAATCCATCTCACCGAAATAGAATTCTTATTATTCACAATGTTCCATAAGTGTTTCACCATTAAAGCTTGATTCCAAAGATGAACAGATTTGATACCAAGACCACCTTGGCTTTTAGTCTTACAAACATCTTTCCAAGCTACACTAGGAATACCATTATTATTATCACCTCTATTCAATAAAAAACCCTTGAACAACTTATCAATAGCCTCACAAATATTCAGGGGTAAAATGAACAATGAAGACCAATACACTTGAATAGTGGCCAGAACAGAAGTGATTAGTTGCAATCTACCAACAAAGGAAAGAGTTTTGTTTCTCCAATCACCTATCCTTTTCTTCATGTAGCAACCCACTAACTTCCCCATAGGTTAGCAAAGCCTTACTAACTTAACTTAGGTCCTCACTAAGCACAACCTAGGTTAGAAATGCCTATAGCTATTTCCCGAGTAAAATTTTTGCATTACTATACCACTATTGCCTATATAACTTCTAGACAAGCTCACGTATCCAGCTATGCCAACCACTACTATGTTTACTTGATGTAAACATCCTGGTATGTCAAGTCTAGGTTTTAAACATAATTTCACAAAGTAAACTACCACTCTATTACACTATACTTATCAGAAAACCCTAATTGCACCTATGTGTTTACAGTTAACTTTAAAACCCTAATTGCTTATCTGAACTAGCTTGAAAGTGTTCAAGGCTTACGTATAAGTTACAATAGCAACGTTAGGTTATATAAGACTCCCTATAACATACTACATCTCCCTAGAAGTTAGGTACAAGTCCCCTAAGCACAAAACCCTAACTAGGTCATAACTTCTCGGAAACTAGGTTTAACTTTCTCAAATCTTTACCATAAGATACCTCCACTTAGTACAAGCCCCCTAGGACTTAATATTAGTCACTAAACACTCCTAGGACACCAAATTAGGCACTAAACCCTAGGCAAAACCCTAAACTCTTTCTAGGTAAAACTAGGTTAAAACTAAACCTAAAACTAGCTACTATACTACTTCTAAACTACCAAGCAAGCACCCTAGCACCTTCCCCTAACCTAGCACACACCCTAGTACCTCTAAGCACCCAAGCAAGGAGGTGCATCACCTCCTTGTCACCACCTTCAACCTCTCGGCCATTCACCACCACAACCGGCCTATGGTGCCCCCTAGCTACACCATAGCCCATCCTCATCACCCTCTAGACCTGCCACAACCTCCCCTAGCCTTGCTTACTCGACCTTCCCCCCCTCGACACCTAGCAACACCTTTGCGTGCTTGCTACTCCTTCGTGACCTATAAATACCCCCTCCCCTCCATTTCTCTTCACACCTTCCTTTCCTCTCTACCTTAAACCTTTCTATAGTCTAAGACCCTTAGAAGCCCTAGAGATCAAGTAGCGAAGCCCTAGCCTTGTCGAGTTGTGGTTTGAGCCGAGAGAAACCTTAGAAAACTCTAAACCCCCCGTTAACCCATATACGACCTAGGTAAGCCTCATCCTTGAATCTAATAGCCTTAGAATAGACCTAGGACACTTAGAACATGCATTAGAAACCATAGGGAAGCCTTGACCATTTTATTTTAGAAGATTTCATTTAGAAACCCTAGAAATAGAAAATTAAGTGTTTATATGCAAAATTGCTATATTATGTGCTATAATATGAATTAGGTAACCTATTTAAACTTATCTTAGCTAAACATAAGCTAGGAAACTTTGTTGTTTTATAAAAATATGGTTTACTTGAATTTAAGACTAGTTTTGTAAAAGTTTTCATGCATAGGGGTATATACCGTAAATTCCTGAAACTATAGAGTCTAGGGACTATTTTTGACATTTCTTAGAAGTTATAAGTACAAGGACCCTGTTGATATAAATAATGCATAAAAATATTATTTATATTTTTTGATATACCTTTGTTTTGACGATCACAAAATGTAAAAACATTAAACGCAAGATTATACGTAAATAAGTATTTAGTTACAAATATAATTTCACTCAACAAAATCACTTAAGGTATGAATAAACAAATGTCTAATACATTTTATGATCAAAGGGATTTTTATTTAGACATTACAAAGTTTATAAAATGATATAACCATCTTATATATTTTTGAAAAACACTTTTGGTAATTAAAGGAAAATGTTTAATTCATAAGAAATATATGAATTCAAATTTTTAACCAAAATCAATTCGTTTTTCACCAAATAAACCTTCATGATGTGTGGTTTTGCGACCTTACAACAGGTTTTACCTCTCAAGGGATCTCAAGAGGCTTACAACCCCACCAGGCAGTGTACCTGACCGATGTAGTATAATGAAGTGGTAAGTACGGGGGATTGATCGTTCAACTCAAAGAATAGTGTTCGTTAGGATTGAAATTTATCTACTAGGTCTAGAGATGAGGGATGATTCTTTTTGTATTTTTTATATTTTTTAGAAAGCAAGTAAAATCTTGGGTATTGGAAGAGTGGGCGGAATTAGTTGCTAGTCAACTAACCCAAGAGCTACTAATTAAACTAATTTGCAAGAAAAGTAAATTAAGGTTCTACAAGAAGAGTGAAGCGTATCTACCTATGATGTATTACTCCTTGCTAGGTATCCAATTCTACCTATTGAATTGCCACACCTTGTTTTAATTGACGGGTGCATTCCTTAATACCATTCATGGGGTGGCATACATATATCCCCAATTCTATGAGCTCTTATCTCCTCCTACAACGATGCGTAAAGCACCCAATGATAGGGATTGTAAACAGTGGCTCATGCATTAAATACAACCATATTAACCTAGTACGCATTGGTTACATGTTTCTTAAGACGTTCAAGCACGTTACCATAAAGGAGGTTGGCCAGTTTTATTAAGCTTAACATTGATAAAATTCAATCAAAACAAGAAACAATAGGAAGCAAGAATTATAAACTAAACCAACTAGATCTATTGAAGTTGTCACGCCTTAATTGATGGAGATAGACACACACATCAACAAGCCCTAATTGATGGAGATAGACACAAACATCAACTAGAAATCAATAAGATCTAATTAGTTATACACAAGTTTCACACAATCATAAGTAGACACAAGGTGATTTAGCAAAGCATAATTAATGAAGAGCAATCAACAATAATGATAATTGAAGCCATAACATAAGATTGAATCAATAAACAAACCATTAAAAGATGTTTATGGAGTGATTCGGAACCTCTAAGTTGCTGGAAAAACACTTACCCTAACCCTAGAATCGGACTTAGGGTTTGGGGCTTACAAATAATAAAGTTATAATGTTCTATTTATAGGCAACTTTACTGTCGGCAAAGGGTGACGGCGTTAGCCCTAACAAGTGACGGCGTCAGCCCGTCGTTTTCACTAAATCGAAGATTTTTTCGTCCTCTTCGCATGGGCTTTTGAACCACCCAAATCCGAGTTCGTATGAAGATTTTATGGCCAAAACAGTAACAGCTACTCCGCGCGCAAGTTGTGATTGTCTTGTTTAACTTGTGATGGTTCCACTTTGGTTTCTTCTCGTGCAATCCTTCTTTCTGACGTCGTCACTCTATATCATCTGACGCCTTCAGGTTGAATCCTGACGCCGTCACCTTCAAAAGTCTTCTGGGACGTCTCTTGTTAACTTAAGGCCAGACGGCCTACTTCCAAATACACCTGACGCCGTCAGGTGTAACTTCCTCAAAAGTTCTCTGGAGCGTCACGTTAGGAATTTTCCAACTCCATGATCTTCTCGTGACGGCGTCAGCTTTTAAGGCATGACGCCGTCAGGTTGTGTTTCCTGACCTTTTTTCATGGCTTTGTTGGTTTATTCGTTCTTGAGCATAAATACGTCCAAAAAGCTCCAAAATGCTTCATATTTCAGAAATCACGTCCCAAGTACCTAAAATGAGAAAAGAAACGATTTAAGGCAATATTTGATCAAATAAATACGATTTAGGGCTTAAATGACCCCCTAAAACGGGTACACTTTTCGTCTTATCAAATATCCCTACACTTGGGATTTGCTTGTCCTCAAGCAAATGAGCTTTTCCACCAATCAAAATATAAGTTAGGGGTCATTTAACACGAATATAAAAGTAATTACAACAAATGATCATTCCACCTTAGTCAGAATAAGCACGGAAATTATACACTAGCACCTCACATTAAGTGTTTGGATACTCTCATCTCTCGGGTGTTGAAAATTTATATATCATAATTGGAAATTGAGAAATATCACTCATTATCTGTCATAGAAAATAGATTACCATAGGCTTGGGAAAGGATCACGCCTCCACCACTTTTGGCGTAAGCACCTAGGATAAACTATCAAAGAGGTCTTTACAAAGGGTTATAACGTTAGGTGTAGGGTATGGAAAACACGGTTTTGTTGGATAAAGGATAGTTTACTGGTGGCAAGTCAATCGTCTTGGTCAATTACATGTACAATGAGGCGTTGCTAAGCCAAGACTCGACTCAACTTAAACTACTACGACTATCTTTTTGTATTTTTTCCAAGACACTATTTCGACTTAAACAATAAAATAAAAGAAACGGATGGTAGCCCGTATGTTTTTCTCTTTTATTTTTTTTTCGATTTTTATTATTTTTTATTTATTTATTTTTTATTTTTTTATATTTTTTTTGCATACACTTTTACTCTACCATCCAAAATAATACATCAAAGGGAGCTCGTTTCCTCCCTACACTTGAACTTTTACATACTTTACACATAACTATTCTAATGACTCGAATCAAGAAAATCAAGACATTTGGAGTACTTTAAACATTAACGCACATATGGGGGTTATAGTTGTGGTTCTTCCCCATTACTCCATTACACTAGTATTTCACCCATGAGTCCCAATCGTCCCAAAACAATATGTACAAGATATGAATCGACTTAGCAACCATGTAATCGATTAGATAATTAACTAAGGGTTTAACACAAATGTTGTCACAATAATGCACTAAAAATGAGTGCATACAAGGTAGGCTAAGGCGATTTGGGTGTACATTTAAGTGGGGTGTAACAAATTCTCACTTTGAGTAAGATGCTTAAAGGTCGAAATGAAAAGATAGGCTCTTAGGGGTGTACTAGGGGTATCGTGTACCAAAAGATGGGTACAACGCAAAGGTGTGGGAGAATTAGTTGACCAATGTAGCCAAAGTAATTATAACAAAAACACGGGTGTAAGACAATGGGTTAATCCTAATGCCTCTTATCACGTAGTCAATCCTAACTACACAAATGTAGTCTCACTAGCGGTCTCGGTATGCATCACAAACGCAAGTTCTAGAATCTATAAACTACCGGTACACTCATAAGCACCAACAATGAATGCTTTTTCCTAAAGATCTAAAG
The DNA here is from genome assembly GCA_014162995.1 of Artemisia annua. NCBI lineage: Eukaryota > Viridiplantae > Streptophyta > Magnoliopsida > Asterales > Asteraceae > Artemisia > Artemisia annua. The sequence continues at coordinate 81,958 of LBNU01003872.1, read as the reverse complement.
GCGAACCTCACATATTTGGGGTGGAAATTTTTGAGTGGTATGGTTTTTGTGCTAGTCATACAATTCCCTATCCATGAGACGCTTATTAAAACCAAAGTTTCACTCCTATATGTTGTAAAAAATTTTAAATTTGGTGCTAAAATTGCCCTAACCAATATTTCTCTTGGCTTTATTACACATTCACTATTAAACAAAACAAAAATCAAGCGAAGTTGTAATTTCTAAGTCATCCTAATTTACCCTCCCTACACTTATACCGAACATTGTCCCCAATGTTCTAAATAAAAGATGTAAAAGTAAAATAAATGAGAATGAAAGAAACTAATACTCCCCTGATTCGCTCGGTATGGATGATGTGATAATATGGTTGAATCTCCCTCCAAGAGAATGAACATGATAAGCTTCACTCTAGAAATATAATCATCCTCTTGATGTGTTGCACGTACATCTTCTTTTCCAATATAACCTGTAATCATCAAACCCAAAAACCAAAGCATCAAACCGAACAAAGAAAAACCACAACTAGATGAAATTCCAGACTTAGAAATAAAAACAAAACAAAACAATAAAAGGATAGGATACTTGTGGAATTAATTACAAATAGGAACTCATAAAACATACCCACAAGTATTGACACACAAACAAGATAGAATATATGCTAATCATGAATTGTGAATTTTTCACGTTCGAATTTCGTTCTTTTTAACAAAATATAAATTTCCCTACACTTATCTTTTTGTGAAATACCTTTATATGCAATTAAGACGAGGTTAAAAACAAAATAAAGCATTTTCACAAATTATTCGAAACATGAAAATTAAAAAATTATGATTAAGCATATATGACACAAACAAACAAATAAAATAAAAACATCAAACAATTAAAAACATGGGTTGCCTCCCAAGAAGCGCTTGTTTTTGTTCGAGTCACGAGCCTGACCCTACCCTCATTTAACGGAAATATGGATGGTTTTCCCTACACTTAGGATTAAGTGTGGGTGGAAGTAGCGATACACACCCTTAGGGTGTGAATATGCCACGTGAGGTGAAGGGGGTGAGTGAATTGCTTCCTTAATCCTAAAACTACCGGGTGGGCCGGTTCTTCTTTTGTCTCCTAGATGTAAATCTAAGGATGGAAAGGTGTGTAAAGATTGAGGTTCCGGTTCATCAACACTAGGAAATTCCCTAGAACTAAGAGTAAGGTCATCACTAAAAGTGTTCAAACCTATATCCTCTAGTTGTGCTTGGTATAAGGGTTCTACCTCCATCGGGGTTCCTAAAGTCTCTTCTACTTCTTCCGGGTAAGTCATGGGCGGTGCGTGCGCCTCAATTGATGGTAGGACTTTTGGGGTATTTTGCGGGCTTACAAGATCATCAATGTGTTCATCCTATATTATGGTAGTGCCTAACCATGACATGCAGCTAGGTGGCTCAACTATACTCTCATCCCCAAACAAACTTGTTTCATGATCCTTGAAATTTGTGTACAATTGACTTGTACTAACGTTCGTTGGGTTGTCTACTCTATAATAATATTGGGCACAATCTTCTATGGCATCCCATGCTTCTTCAGCATTTAATTCCCTAATGTCCCAATTGGCAAAATCGTTAATGCACATTTGGTCATATCGGTTGACACGATCATAGAAGATTTGGGTTAGGGATGCTAAATCGAAGCTATGATGAGGGACTATTCGGAGTAAATTTTTAAAACGAGTCCATGCATCATATATGGGTTCTTCTTGATATTGGTTGAACATCAAGATGTCATTAGGGGCGAATGGGTTTCGTGGTCGGTAGTATGGTGGATTCGCGTACTCCATAATGGTGAATGGAACAGTCAATGGAAATGTTTCTACGAACAAAGACACAAAGAAAAGATAGACTACGGGAAAGCTAATAAAAAGAAAATAAAAATCTTACTAGATAGGAATCTAATGAGTAGACCTAATAAAATAAAATTTCAACCTAAACAATAACTACTCCCCGGGCTGCGGCGCCAAAAACTTGATGCGTGGTTTTGCGACCTTACAACAGGTTTTACCTCTCAAGGGATCTCAAGAGGCTTACAACCCCACCAGGCAGTGTACCTGACCGATGTAGTATAGTGAAGTGGTAAGTACGGGGGATTGATCGTTCAACTCAAAGAATAGTGTTCGTTAGGATTGAAATTTATCTACTAGGTCTAGAGATGAGGGATGATTCTTTTTGTATTTTTTATGTTTTTTGGAAAGCAAGTAAAATCTCAGGTATTGGAAGAGTGGGCAGAATTAGTTGCTAGTCAACTAACCCAAGAGCTACTAATTAAACTAATGTGCAAGAAAAGTAAATTAAGGTTCTACAAGAAGAGTGAAGCGTATCTACCTATGATGTATTACTCCTTTCTAGCTATCCAATTCTACCTATTGAATTACCACACCTTGTTTTAATTGACGGGTGTATTCCTTAATACCATTCATGGGGTGGCGTACATATCTCCCCAATTCTATGAGCTCTTATCTCCTCCTATAACGATGCGTAAAGCACCCAATCATAGGGATTGTAAACAGTGGCTCATGCATTAAATACTACCTTAATAACCTAGTACGCATTAGTTACATGTTTCTTAAGACGTTCAAGCATGTTACCATATAGGAGTTTAGCCAGTTTTCTTAAGCCTAACATTGATGAAACATTCAATCAAAACAAGAAACAATAGGAAGCAAGAATTATAAACTAAACCAACTAGATCTATTGAAGTTGTCACGCCTTAATTGATGGAGATAGACACACACATCAACAAGCCCTAATTGATGGAGATAGACACAAACATCAACTAGAAATCAATAAGATCTAATTAGTTATACACAAGTTTCACACAATCATAAGTAGACACAAGGTGATTTAGCAAAGCATAATTAATGAAGAGCAATCAACAATAATGATAATTGAAGAAATAACATAAGCCTGAATCAATAAACAAACCATTAAAAGATGTTTATGGAGTGATTCGGAACCTCTAAGTTGCTGGAAAAACACCTACCCTAACCCTAGAATCGGACTTAGGGTTTGGGGCTTACAAATAATGAAGTTATAATGTTCTATTTATAGGGTGACGGCGTTAGCCCTAACAAGTGACGGTGTCAGCCCGTCGTTTTCACCAAATCGAAGATTTTTTCGTCCTCTTCGCATGGGCTTTTGTACCACCAAAATCCGAGTTCGTATGAAGATTTTATGGGCAAAACAGTAACAGCTACTCCGCGAGCAAGTTGTGATTGTCTTGTTTAACATGTGATGGTTCCACTTTGGTTTCTTCTCGTGCGAGCCTTCTTTCTGACGTCGTCACTCTATATCATCTGACGCCATCAAGTTGAATCCTGACGCCGTCACCTTCAAAAGTCTTCTGGGACGTCTCTTGTTAACTTAAGGCCAGACGACCTACTTCCAAATACACCTGACGCCGTCAGGTGTAACTTCCTTAAAAGTTCTCTGGAGCGTCACGTTAGGAATTTTCCAACTCCATGATCTTCTTGTGACGGCGTCAGCTTTTAAGGCATGACGCCGTCAGGTTGTGTTTCCTGACCTTTTTTCATGGCTTTGTTGGTTTATTCGTTCTTGAGCATAAATACGTCCAAAAAGCTCCAAAATGCTTCATACTTCAGAAATCACGTCCCAAGTACCTAAAATGAGAAAAGAAACGAATTAAGGCAATATTTGATCAAATAAATACGATTTAGGGCCTAAATGACCCCCTAAAACGGGTACACTTTTCGTCTTATCGCTTCGCCAGAAAAAACAAAGTTTTCTGGCCGTTACAGGTGGGCGGCCCCCTTAATTGTAAGGGCGGCCCCCTTAATTTTAAGGGGGCCGGCACGCTCCTGTTGTCAAAAAAACTTTGCCTATAAATACAGGCTCACTTCTACATTTTTTCCTCACCTTTTGCACGAATATTTTCAGTCTCAATCCTATCTAAACATCCTTCTAAATCCTTTGATCATAAGATTATAAGTCTTTGTTTCAAGTGATTCAATTCCTCATCATTCAAAGTGCAAGAGAAGAATACTCCTTCAACATCAAGTTAAAGAAGTATTGTAGAAATTGTTTAGTAGTTGTATATATTGTTTGTAAAGGTGTAGTGTGTTTATAATTAGGAGATTTAGTAGTGCTAGTTGTGAAGAGAAGTAGTGAAGAACAAGTAGTGTTGTGAAGTAGGATTAGTGAAGTTGTGAGAAGTAGTGTAGTAGTTGTGGTGTGCATAAGTTGTGTAGAAGTTGTGATAAGTCGTGAAGAGTCGTGAGATTGGTTCTAGCTATTATTAGGACTCGAGATTTTTCTTGGTGTCATTAAGCGGTGTAAGCAAAGGTGTGTAAGGTTTCTCCGCCATAAGGGAGCTTGTTTACATAGTGAAGAAAACTCTCGAGTTAGGTGCTCGGGGAGTGGAGTAGGACGAAGAGGAGATTCGTAGCCGAACCACTATAAATCCTTTGTCTCGCGGTGCTATCTTTCTATCTCTATCTCTTTACTTACTTACTTACTTATTTTTTCATTATATATTTTCTTAGATATAAGTGTTTATAATTGTGCAAGTAATTGATCTCACATAAAGCTAGAATCGAAGTTTTTTTAAAACAACGTATTAATTAAATTAAAAAGACGTAAAACTATTCAACCCCCCTTCTAGTTTTCCACAATTGGTATCAAGAGCCACGTCAAACATGATTTTTAAAATATATTGTATTTTAAAACTTGAAATCGATCTATGGAATCGGAAAAATATTTAGAAGGGAACATCATTTTTAAACCACCATTTCTTGAAAATATAAGTTTTCTTGAATGGAAAAATCGATTCGAAAGTTATGTGAAGTCAATAGACTATGAACTTTGGCATGTCATTTCAATTGGTGATTTTCAACCAATAAAAACTATTTTTGAAGAACAAAATAACTTGGCTAAAATGATTATATACAAAGCTCTACCAAGAGTTGAGTATGAAAGAATATTTTTTTTGTCAAACAGCAAACGACATGTGGAAAAGTCTTTTAAACTTTCATCAAGAGGAATGTCAAGCCAAAGAAAATCTTGCATACAAAATAGTAGCAAATGAAAGTATAGTAGACAAATATTTAGTTGAAATGAGTACAAGTGCTACTAGTTCAAATCTTTTATGTGAAGTTAATGATGTTGAAAACCTCATGAGTTACGTTAAGAGTAAACAAAGAAGGTTGTATAGAGGTGACGATCGAGAAGGAACTAAGTGATGATGACGATTCTAGTTCCAAAAGTGAAGACAAAGAATATGCAAAGGTTGTTAAAGAATTCAAATGCCTTATTAGAAAGCGACAAAGAGCACAAGATAAAAGGAGAAAAATCCGAAGGAGAAGATTTAGTGATGAAGACAAAAAGGCTAAGCACGAATGTTTCGTCGCTCAAGCATCTAATGAAATATGTCTAGGAATTGATTTGGAGCCCGATGAGTGGGTAAAGGATAGCGGATGCTCAAGACACATGACGGGTAATCGCAAGCTATTTTCTACATACAAAGCATACAACGGAGGTAACGTTATTTTTGGTAGCGATCGTCGTGGAAAAATCATAAGCAAAGGTACGATCTCTCAAGACTCTCTAACTATTGAAAATGTTGAACATGTAGATAATTTAACATATAACTTGCTTAGTATAGGTCAAATATGTGATAATAAGTGTAGGGTTACCTTTACCGATAAAAATAGTGTAATAATCAAGGATGAGAAAGTCATGGGTAGAGGAATTAGGAAAGGAGGCGTATACGTTATGATACTAGGAGACAAATCGGAAGATAGGATATGCTTAGCGACTTTAGATGAAACTCCACCTTGTGGCATAGGCGATTAGGTCATGCGAACATGCAACAAATACAATCTTTGGCCTCTAAGGAACTAGTTAGAAACTTGCCTAGTCTAAGATATAATCAACATTTTTGTGATGCTTGTAAAATAGGAAAACAAGCACATGTTAGTCACAAAGCTAAAAATATGGTATCCACTACTAGATGCTTAGAACTACTTCACATCGATCTCTTCGGTCCATCCGCGGTGCAGAGCTACGGTGGCAACCGCTACACCTTAGTTATAGTAGATGATTTTTCACGATACACGTGGACTAGGTTCCTAAGTGATAAAACCGAAGCCTTTGAGAAATTTGAAACATTTAGTAAAATGGTACAAAATAAGTTAGGATGCACTATAGTATCAGTTAGGACGGATCATGGTAGGGAATTTGATAACAAAGTACAATTCGGAAAATATTGTGATTTAAATGGAATATCTCACAACTTTTCCACCCCACGTACTCCTCAATCAAATGGGGTGGTAGAAAGGAAAAATAGGTCTTTACAAGAAATGAGTAGAACAATGTTAAATGAGCAATCTATCCCACAAAAATTTTGGTGTCACGCTGTAGATACTTCGACATATATACTTAATAGGGTTTCTATTAGACGAATATTAGGAAAAACTCCTTATGAGTTATTAAGAGGTAGAAAACCAAATATAGGCTACTTTAGGGTATTCGGAAGTAAATGCTTTGTTCTTAATACAAGAGATTATCTCACTAAGTTTGACCCTAAGTCATATGAAGGAATTTTTCTAGGATATTCACAAAATAGTAAAGCATACATAGTCTTAAATAAACATACTATGAAAGTAGAAGAATCCTTAAATGTAACCTTTGATGAAACTCCTCCACCACCTAAAACCTTACCCTTAGAAGATGATGATGTGATTGAGGAAGAAGCTATTGAGGTTAGTAAAAATAAGCCTTCAGGAAAAATAACAAAATAGAAACATTAGAAGAAAACGAGGTTGTAAATATTAAGGAATCTAAGTTACACCCATTAGACAACATCATAGGCAACCTAAATCAAAGAACACTAAGATCACAAGCTCAAGATAAAAATAACTTCTTTTGTTTTGTGTCAACAATAGAGCCTAAGAATGTAAATGAAGCTTTAAAGGATGAAAGTTGGATTATGGCTATGCAAGAAGAATTAAATCAATTCAAAACAAATGATGTTTGGGAATTAGTCTCAAATCCTAGGAATGTTACCATAATAGGAACCAAATGGGTATTTAGGAATAAATTAGATGAAAATGGAATAGTAACTAGGAATAAAGCTAGGTTAGTCGCCCAAGCTTATAATCAACAAGAAGGAATTGATTATGACGAAACCTATGCCCCTGTAGCTAGATTAGAATACATTAGAATACTCTTAGCTTACGCCTGCGCCCTAGACTTTAAGTTATACCAAATGGATGTGAAGAGTGCATTCCTCAACGGTTTTATCAATGAGGAGGTATATGTGTGTAACACCCCCATTTTCACGTTTCGCAGCGGATTTAGAGTTGGGGTATTACTTCATGGAATCATAGTTACAGTAATAGAAAACGACTCAAAAAGAGATGTTTTTATAGAATGAGTTATCATTCAATAAAATCATCAGAGTTTTATAAAAGGAGGTCCACAAAATTTATGTTTGTTTTGAAACTTGAATGATAACTGAGTGAAAAGTCCTGCAAGCTTTGTACCACTCCATGCCATAATTTCCACAGAGCTTTGTTACCTAGGATACATGCTTAAAAGTCAACACTAGGGTTGTGTGAGAGTCATAGGTTTAGGGTATGGGTGAATACAAGTTCCCTGGGTTCAGTTGTTACACCCATCTGGGAAAGTGTATGTGTGTGACAATTGTGATGCATGCACAATTATCAAGGGTGGGTATGTTGCACTAAGCTCAAGAAACCGCACTGACAGTCCGGGTCATGGGGGCTGCAGACCCAACCATGAGAGGACAAGTAGGATAACTTGCCAAAGTTAATCCTTTAGAGATTTCAAGTATAGTACTTATTGGTTACCCGGCTGAGTTAAACCAACGGGAGTTGTCAAAATCCAATAGACCTATCAACTATACTCGCGTTCACTTACGTAAAACCCGCAAGTGATTATGGCTCATGAATTTTAGTTTTGTAATGGTGGCAGAAATAGTATCACTCGTCAACAACCAAAGAAAAAGACTTGTATTCGGTTTTTAAAGCAAGTAGCATGTATCCCCCTCACAGGGTTTGTAAAGCATTTAGAAAGCGTTTTTAAAAAGTGTGAGGCTATGAAAACTCACCTGAGCTTAAGGCTATGTGATTGATGTCAAAGTGACTAGAGGTCTAGGCTGCTTACTCACGTATCTTGAGGTCTATTATTGTTGTGTAGGCATGTCAAGCTCTAGTTGTTTTGTTTTAGGTTTATTAAGTGTTTTATCTTAGGATTCTTAGATATAATATAACACCATTCAGGCCATCGTAATCAAGAAGTATAACTCCTCATATGAAGCTCCCTACTATTGTATTATGCTGCCAACATAATACCGTTCGGGCCATCATAATTCAGATGTATATAACTCCTCACACGAAGTTCCATACTATTGAGTTATATTGTTATTAGAGTTTTAGTTATAACGTAACACCGTTCGGGCCATCATAACTCAGAAGTATATGCAATAATCGTTTGAGGAGCCAGGGCACTTTAAATCGTAAACCCAACAAACTCCTCAAAACGAAATATCCACATAGTACTCCTCAAGCTCCCTAGTATTGTGTTATGTTCTAACTTAAAAATAGGTTTGCTATATATATGAAAATAGTTTACTTTATAACCTTTAAGTTTAATATATTTACGAAATCTACCCTATACTTATAATACTTATATTACTTAGGTTTATTACTATCTAAACTTCACATATTTAGTCCCTATACTTCTATATTTTGAGAAAATGA
>LBNU01003872.1:43506-66288 GCA_014162995.1 Artemisia annua | reverse complement strand
GAAGTCACAACCGCATAAGGTCATAAATAACTTGTTATACTTAAATTTCTAACAAGCGTCGTTATTTATGCCAAATGTCATGTTGTTGGATTTAGGAGGGTAGAGTTTTAGGCAGATTTCCCGAGGAAAAATTTCAATGGAAGAGATAGAGGATAGAGGACGGATTCTATAGAATGAAGCTTTAGCCTTTCCCCAAACCTAAAGTTCATGAATGAGTATCCTTATGAGACAGCTCTCAACAAGGACTCGGGTTTGAAATCGAAACCTAATCGAGTTAGAGGTTTAAGAGTGATAAGAGTCTATATGTCTAAGGCATCGGGGTTCTAATATTTCTAAGGGTTATGATAGTGTAAGGGTTTAAGGTGGCTTATAACAAGTACTCACTTGTTATATTTTTACGGGTTATTCCTAGATTTCCTGGGGATTCTTACTAGGTTTAGGATGACCTAAAATAATCAAGGGAAAGGATACCTAATTCTAGGTTGACTAGGTTATCCTAGTTTTTGAGGGACACCAAGAAGTATCAATATACCTAAGTCTTATTATCGCTTTCCTATCTTACATATCTTAAAGATATTACTATACTTAATTATCCTAAAGCATGATTCTTAAAGCATACCACTTAAAGGTTTCCTCCAAGGTTTTTCCTAAATCTAAGGGTTTATAGTGTTTCCTAAATTTGATTGATGACTTTCCTCGTCATCATCAATCATCTTTTTTAAGGTACGGATTCTAAAACGGGCAAAGGCTATCTTATGGTGGTGTCTCATTTGATTCTTTTGTAATTTTCCTATCCTAAAACAGGCTTGTGCTAAGGTATTTCTTAAATTACTATAGTCGGGTCGGGTTCCTAAGTTATTATCATGACCTTCTTTTATCTTCCCAATAAGGTCAAGAAAAACTTCATCTAGATTATTTAGAATTTCTTCTATCTGATTTTCCTGGTTTTCTAAGGTTGTCTTAATGGGATTTTCTTCGACTTCAAATTTCCAAGATGAAGTGGGAGGGTCTACTAAATAGGGTGTAGGTGCTATAGTATAGGGTTGCCTAGGTTCATATCTAGGGTTATAGGCAGGGATGGGTATTCTAGGCATATAAGGTGTTCTAGGGAGAAAGAAACCATGTGGTTCTAACCTAGGTGTGGGAAAAGGTGGGTGTAGGATAGTGTTTGGGGAAGTGATAGGTGATGCCTTAGCATAAAAATCTCTTATATGTTTTAGGTGTGGGTCATCTATAAAAGATGTAAAACCTAAGGGCGACAACATATCTATACTATTCCTAGGGCTATTCGGGGAATCAGGGAAAAGATTCTTAAGGCTAAAATCCGAATCATTCATAGAGGAATGAACATTCTCCATATGTATTCTGGATGGGGTAATAGTAGAGTAGTGGGGAGCAGGCATATCTATCTAATGATGTAGAAATGAATATATGCTCAAGTAATACCTAGTATGCAGGTCTAATGCACGTATGGCTCTGGAAAAAGGCATTGGGGAGTGAAGTGGCACAAAGTACTTTCTCAGGTATCGGGAAAAATAGTTGTAGCATAGGTTTTGACCTTGTTCTCTACAACTGAAGCTCTGATACCAATCTGTAGCACCCCCATTTTCACGTTTCGCAGCGGATTTAGAGTTGGGGAATTAATTCATGGAATCACAGTTACAGTAATAGAAAATGACTCAAAAAGAGACGTTTTTATAGAATGAGTTATCATTCAATAAAATCATCAGAGTTTTATAAAAGGAGATCCCCAAAATTTATGTTTGTTTTGAAACTTGAATGATAACTGAGTGAAAAGTCCTGCTAGCTTTGTACCGCTCCATGCCATAATTTCCACAGAGCTTTGTTACCTAGGATACATGCTTAAAAGTCAACACTAGGTTGAGTGAGAGCCATAGGTTTAGGGTGTGGGTGAATACAAGTTCCCTGGGTTCAGTTGTTACACCCATCTGGGAAAGTGTATGTGTGTGACAATTGTGATGCATGCACAATTATCAAGGGTGGGTATGTTGCACTAAGCTCATGAAACCGCACTGACAGTCCGTGTCATGGGGGCTGCAGACCCAACCATGAGGGGACAAGTAGAATAACTTGCCAAAGTTAATCCTTTAGAGGTTTCACGTATAGTACTTATTGGTTACACAGCTGAGGTAAACCAACGGGAGCTGTCAAACTCCAATAGATCTATCAATTATACCCGCATTCACTTACGTAAAACCCGCAAGTGATTATGGCTCATGAATTTTAGTTATGTAATGGTGGCAGAAATAGTATCACTCGTGAAACATCCAAAGAAAAAGACTTGTATTCGGTTTTTAAAGCAAGTAGCATGTATCCCCCTCACAGGGTTTGTAAAGCATTTAGAAAGCATTTTTAAAAAGTGTGAGGCTATGAAAACTCACCTGGGCTTAAGGCTATGTGATTGATGTCAAAGTGACTAGAGGTCTAGGCTGCTTACTCACGTATCTTGAGGTCTATTATTCTTGTGTAGGCATGTCAAGCTCTAATTTTTTTTGTTTTATCTTTATTAAGTGTTTTATCTTAGGATTCTTAGATATAATAGAACACCGTTCAAGCCATCATAATCCAGAAGTATAACTCCTAATATGAAGCTCCTACTATTGTATTATGCTGCCAACATAATACCGTTCGGGCCATCATAATTCAGAAGTATATAACTCCTCACACGAAGTTCCTTACTATTGAGTTATATTGTTATTCAAGTTTTAGTTATAACGTAACACCGTTCAGGCCATCATAATTCAGAAGTATATGCAATAATCGTTTGAGGAGCCTGGTCACTTTAAATCGTAAACCCAACAAACTCGTCAAAACGAAATATCCACATAGTACTCCTCACATGAAGCTCCCTAGTATTGTGTTATGTTCTAACTTAAAAATAGGTTTGCTATATATATGAAAATAGTTTACTTTATAACCTTCAAGTTTAATATATTTACAAAATCTACCCTATACTTATAATACTTATATTACTTAGGTTTATTACTATCTAAACTTCACATATTTAGTCCATGTACTTCTATATTTTGAGAAAATGACATCTATGACCCTTGGACTTTATAAGTTTTCAAAATTTACTATTTGTACCCTTAACTTATTAACTTTTTCAAAACTAGTCCTTATAGGTTTATAACTTTCTAACTTTTTATCCTAGGGTCATATATCTTTGCAAAAAGGGTCCTTATACTCATTACTTCTAAGAAATGTCAAAAATATTCCCTAAACTTAGTATTTTCAGAAAGTTACCATATATACCCCTATGCATGGAAAGTTTTGCAAAACTAGTCCTAATTCCATGCAAACTATATTTTTATGAAACAAAATGGTTTCCTAGCTTATGGTTGGCTAATATAAGCTTAACTAAGTTACCTAAACTAGCTTATAGCATATGAAAAGGGCTTATAGTATAATAATAGCAATTCGGCTCATTTTAGGGTTTTAGAAAGTTAACGAGCTAGTTCTAGTGATAAAGGCTTAGGCAAGGGGATCTAAGGGATCTAAGGCATCCTATAACTATCCTAGGACAGATCTAATGTAAAAGAAACTAGAAATGAAACCTTACTTGGCTAGGTGAGGGTTAACGATGGACTAACTAGGGGATCGGGGTATTTATAGGCTCGATGGCCTTGGTGCCCAAGAAAACGGAAGAAGGAGGGTGTCGAGGGGGGGGGGGGAAGATGAGTAAGCAAGTCTAGTAGCTGACTTGGAGGAGCTAGTGAGTAGGTAGAGGGTGGTATAGAGGCGGTTTGAGAGCGTTTGTGGTGGTGGTGAAGCCGTGGAGTCGGTTTAGCCAAGGAGGTGATAAGTAGGTGCATCACCTACTTGTGTGCTTGCTAGATAGGTGCTAGGGTGTGTGATAAGCATGAATAAGGTGCTAGGCTAGGTACTTGAGGTGTTTGAGGTGCTTAAGGTACTTAGTTTTTAGGTTTAGGGTTAAGCTAGGTTTAGTTATAGCCTAATCTTGCTTAGTAGGTGATTAGGGTTTAGCTTACGGTTTAGTGCCTAGATTAGAGTCCTATGAATGTTTAGTGAATAATCCTAAGTCCTAAAGAGTTTATACTAAGTGGTGGTAGCTTATGGGAAAGATTTGGGAAGGTTTGACCTAGTTTCCAAGAAGGTATAACCTAGTTATGGTTTTGTGCTTAAAAGACTTGTACCTAAGCTCTAAGGGGTTGTACTAGGGTATAAAGGTGCTAGGGTATTCTAATGAAGCTAAGGTATCTTATACATAAGCCTTGAACACTTTCAAACTAGTTCAGATAAGTAATTAGGGTTTTATAAACCCATAGACCTAATTAAGGCTTAATTAGTGTTAGATTAGGGTTGTGTGATGAGATTAGTGTGTTAGATTAGTAATTTACTTAGTGTGGTGTTGTTGTAATCTTATGCTTGACATACCAGGAGTTTATAGGGTGTGTAGGTAAAGATATTTAGCTTGTATGGATGCGTGAGTAGGTCTAGAGAGTCACTTATGTAATGGATATCATAAATGATACTTCTTTGTCGCTTATGTAATGGATATCATAAATGATACTTCTATGCATGCAGAAAGCAAAAATTTACCTGTGGGAATACCTACTATAGGTATTTGGAATGGGAATGATAGTGATGAGATTTTGTGAGTTGCTACAATGTGGCACAACCTCCAGGATTCATTGACTTCGCAAAACCTGATTATGTTTACAAACTAAAGAAAGCTTTATATGGTCTTAAACATGCTCCAAAGGCTTGGTATGATAGACTAAAAGCATTCTTGGTTAAACATAATTATTCCATGAGAATGGTAGACAACACTCTCTTCACTAAAAGAAGTGACCCAAATATCATTATTGTTCAACTATCTGTTGATGACATTATATTTGGATCGACTTGTCAAGAAATATGTGATGAATTTGCCAAAATAATGCATGATGAGTTTGAGATGAGTATGATGGGAGAGCTAAACTTCTTCTTTGGATTACAAATAAAAAAAATTAGAAGATGAAATATTTTTTAATCAATCTAAGTACATTAAGGAAATGCTTAAGAAATTTGGACTAGAAGAATCTAAGCCACTTAAGACACCCATGTCTACGGAAATTAAACTCACAAGAGATGAAGAAGGTGAGTCCGTAGATAACACTAAGTATAGAGGAATGATAGGTAGTTTACTATACTTAACGGCAAGTAGACCCGATATCATGTTTAGTGTTTGCCTTTGTGCCTGCTTTCAAGAGGATCCCAAAGCCTCTCACCTAGAAGCGGTTAAGCGTATCTTCCGATACATTAAAGACACTGTACACTTAGGATTATGGTATCCTAAGGGATCCGGCATAGAAACCATTGTCTATGCGGATTCGGATCATGCGGGAGACTACGTGGATCGAAAGAGCGCTAGCAATATTTGCACGTTTATTGGATGTTGCCTAACATCTTGGTTCTCCAAGAAGCAAACCGCTCTTGCTATTTCTACCACCAAAGCTGACTACGTAAGCGCCGGAAAGGCATGTCAACAAGCACTATGGATGAAACAAGCTCTCGTAGACTATGGCATTAGGTTAGAAAATGTTCCTATTATGTGCGATAACAAAGGAGCTATAGATTTAAGTTAGAATCCCGTTCAACACTCTAGGACTAAACATATAGAAATACGTCATCACTTCCTTATGGATAATGTATGAAAAGGAAATATAACAATAGAAAAGGTAGCCTCGGAAGATAACATTTCCGATATATTTACTAAGCCCCTTAAGCGTGAATTATTTAACCACTTACGTTTAGGATTAGGAATGATGGAACAAATTGATTGAATGCTCTTAAATGATCAAAAATTTCTGAAATTTCAAGGTTCTGAAATTTTTTTTGGTCAGATGGGCGGACCCCTTAAAGTTATAAGGGCGGCCCCCTTAAAATTAAGGGGACCAGCCTCACTTTAAGGGGGCCGGCCATATGAGCTTTAAAATTTTATGTTTTCTTTTCTTTCTTCTCAAGTCTGAGTCTAGGATTCTGTTTTGCACAAAAATCAGGAATTCAGATATTTTGTCTTGCATAAATATATTCTCAAGAAAACCTCAATTCATTTCAAAATAATTCTCACGTTTAGGAAAACTCATTGTTGAATAATGATAAAAACGCTTTTCTCTCAAATCATGCATAATAGTCTCTCTCTCGTTATATATATATATATATATATATATATATATATATATATAAATATATATATATGAAAACTCATTGTTGAATAATGATAAAAACGCTTTTCTCTCAAATCATGCATAATAGTCTCTCTCTCGTTATATATATATATAAATCATGCAGGAGACTACGTAGATAGAAAAAGCACTAGCGGTATTTGCACGTTTATGGGATGTTGTCTAACATCTTGGTTTTCGAAGAAGCAAACCGCTCTTGCTATTTCTACCACTGAAGCCGAATACGTAAGCGCCGGAAAGGCATGTCAACAAGCACTATGGATGAAACAAGCTCTCGTAGACTATGGCATTAGGATAGAAAATGTTCCTATTATGTGCGATAACAAAGGAGCTATAGATTTAAATAAGAACCCCGTTCAACACTCTAGGACTAAACATATAGAAATACGTCATCACTTCCTTAGGGATAATGTTCAAAAAGGAAACATAACAATAGAAAAGGTTGCTTCGGAAGATAAAATTGCCGACATATTTACTAAGCCCCTTAAGCGTGAATTATTTAACCACTTGCGTTTAGGATTAGGAATGATGGAACTAATTGATTGAACTTTCTGAAATATCAAGATTCTGAATTTTTTTTTTGTCAGATGGGCGGACCCCTTAAATTTATAAGGGCGGCCCCCTTAAATTTAAGGGGACCGGCCTCACTTTAAGGGGGCCGGCCATCTGAGACTTGAAAAAAAAATTCTTCTTTTCTTTCTTCTCAAATCTGAGTCTAGGATACTGTTTTGCACAAAATCAAGAATTGAGACATTTTGTTTGTATAATTATACTTTCAAGGAAAAAACCTCAATTCATTTCAAAATCATTCTCACGATTAGGAAAACTAATTGTTGAATAATGATAAAAACGTTTCTCTCAAATTATGCATAATAGTCTCACTCTCATTATCTATATATATATATATATATATATATATATATATATATATATATATATATATATATATATATATAATAAACCAATATATACTTATATATGATACTTAGAAGTGAGCAAAGTCAATTCAAAGAGACTAAAGATTGTTTCTTAGGATAATTTGTGTTCGTAGGAGTCGAAGCAATCTTTACTCCACATTTATTTCATATAGGCACACACTAGAACAAAGTCAAGAACTTCATTGTCACATTTGTTCCATCACTAGTTTCCCACTATTAGTTGCCTTTGCCCTCACACTAAGATAGTTGTTTTAGGTAGAATAACTTGCTTATTTGCTTTATTGGTTTTGCATGCATGCTTAATTATGATTATATGGTAATTTGCCTACATATATGGTTTTCATGTATATTCCACTAAGAAAATACTTGCCTAGTTGCTTAAAGAGTTGGACTTGCCCAAAACCAAACCCCAAAACAAACATCTTTCTGGAAAAACTTTATCAAAAACCCTTTTCTGGCATTCTGTGAACCAGGGCCTTGGCGGCCCCCTTAAATCAAAGGGGAGGCCCCCTTAATATTAAGGGGACCGGCCACCAATTAAGGGGGCCGGCCATCTGAAGGGCGAGGTTCACTGTTTGCTTTCTGCTTTTTAGCCCATTCCACCCTATTTTGATTCTCCATTTCCCTAAATACTTAAACACATTTTGTCTAGCCAATCCAACACATATTATCCTTCCATAAACACATAATCATCACATTATAAATACCCCTCTTCATTACAAATCATTACTCAACCCATCATGTCATCTCCCAATCACCCAAGATCCAAGCCTTCAAGGGTTGTAAACATCTCCGTCAAACCCGTTTAGAGAAGAAAGCTTGATACATGTCAAAAATCCACCAACATCTAAGCCTCCAATAAATGATGTTGTCTCTAACCAACCAACATCTAAGCCTCCAACTTACCCAAATGAAACCACCATTTTGCATCAACAAGACAACCTCACAATCACTCTCACTAATAAAATCCCACATTCACCTCACTAAATTCTACGTAATGACCCTTTTGAGGATCATACTCAATCTCAAAACAACAACCATCACACTCATCCTAACATGGATTCCATGTTCCATGACCAAACCTCAATCCCCAATCACAATCCAACTCCACCATCATCACCTTCCTCCGAACATAAAAAGTTCGTAGAAGAGCTCAAAGAAGCTCATGAGCTTAATGCTCTTCTCGCTTTACACCTTACTCAAAGCAATTTGGATCAACATCCTTCCTCCACTCACTCCTCACGATCCAACAACTTGATCCAATTTGAGAATCATGTTAACAATTGTCCTTGTTGCATCTTTCTTCAAAAACAAACCCTTGCACTCAATGAACGTCTCAATTGGATTTAGCATCTAATTACTATGACTTCACCAATATCACCACCACCTAACACTCCATACCCTTCACCATCAACCCACTAAACCCAATCACCACACCTACCATCTCCAAATAAAATCACCAAAATTTTTTTTCCCCAAGCCAGTCCAAGAGACCTCAAGTTGACAACTTAGTATCATCTTATGTAGTTTGCTAAGAAAAGCATATATATATACTTATGTATGAATGATTATGTTTTCAACATAATCCATTTTAATAATTTTATCAATGAATGCTTTTTGTTTTCTTTTATCTTCATGCATTCTTATTAGTTTTTGTTGTAATATATTCCTTGCATTATATATGTTGCTTGTGCTCTAAATATTTTTGCAAGCATTCCATATCTCGATTTCTCTTTTGACCTTAAAACGAGGGGGAGTATATTTCAAGGGGGAGTTCGACACTCGTCGGGTTAACCTTTTTTATGCTTATAAAAAGGGGAGAAATGATATAAACTCACTAAATACTTGTATATATATTAATCTTTGGTTTAATGAGTTTAGATTTTGTAATCATCAAAAAGGGGGAGATTGTTGATATAAATAATGCATAAAAATGTTACTTATATTTTTCGATATCCCTATGTTTTGACGATCACAAAATGTAAAAACATTAAACGCAAGATTACTACGTAAACAAGTATTTAGTTACAAATATCATTTCACTCAACAAAATCACTTAAGGTATGAATAAACAAATGTCTAATAAATTTTATGATCAAATGGATTTTTATTTAAATGTTACAAAGTTTATAAAATGATATAACCATCTTATATATTTTTGAAAAACACTTTTGGTAATTAAAGGAAAATGTTTAATTCATAACAANAGATTTTGTAATCATCAAAAAGGGGGAGATTGTTGATATAAATAATGCATAAAAATGTTACTTATATTTTTCGATATCCCTATGTTTTGACGATCACAAAATGTAAAAACATTAAACGCAAGATTACTACGTAAACAAGTATTTAGTTACAAATATCATTTCACTCAACAAAATCACTTAAGGTATGAATAAACAAATGTCTAATAAATTTTATGATCAAATGGATTTTTATTTAAATGTTACAAAGTTTATAAAATGATATAACCATCTTATATATTTTTGAAAAACAATTTTGGTAATTAAAGGAAAATGTTTAATTCATAACAAATATATGAATTCAAATTTTTAACCAAAATCAGTTAGTTTTTCACCAAATAAACCTTCACCAGAAAAGACAAAGTTTTATGGCCGTTACAGGTGGGCGGCCCCCTTAATTTTAAGGGGGTCGGCCACCATTTAAGGGGGCCGGCACGCTCCTGTTGTCAGAAAACTTTGCCTATAAATACAGGCTCACTTCTACATTTTTTCCTCACCTTTTGCACGAATATTTTCAGTCTCAATCTTTTCTAAACATCCTTCTCAATCCTTTGATCATAAGATTATAAGTCTTTGTTTCAAGTGATTCAATTCCTCATCATTCAAAGTGCAAGAGAAGAATAATCCTTCAACATCAAGTTAAAGAAGTATTGTAGATATTGTTTAGTAGTTGTATATATTGTTTGTAAAGGTGTAGTGTGTTTATAATTAGGAAATTTAGTAGTGCTAGTTGTGAAGAGAAGTAGTGAAGAACAAGTAGTGTTGTGAAGTAGGATTAGTGAAGTTGTGAGAAGTCGTGTAGTGGTTGTGGTGTGCATAAGTTGTGATAAGTCGTGAGATTGGTTCTAGCTATTATTAGGACTCGACATTTTGCTTGGTGTCGTTAAAAGGTGTAAGCAAAGGTGTGTAACGTTTCTCCGCCATCAAGGAGCTTGTTGACATAGTGAAGAAAACACTCGAGTTAGGTGCTCGGGGAGTGGAGTAGGACGAAGAGGAGATTCGTAGCCGAACCACTATAAATCCTTTGTCTCGCGGTGCTATCTTTCTATCTCTATCTCTTTACTTACTTACTTACTTACTTATTTTGTCATTATATACTTTATTAGATATAAGTGTTTATAATTGTGCAAGTAATTGATCTCACATAAAGCTAGAATCGAAGTTTTTTTTTTAAAACAACGTTTTCATTAAATTAAAAAGATGTAAAACTATTCAACCCCCCTTCTAGTTTTCCACAGACCCTTTTTGCATAGTTCTTAAACCTTTTTTTTGGGTAAAGGGGAATAATCCTGTACCCCGGTAAAATATATTTAAGTACAACGGGTGAGGGTGACATCCCTCACCTCAGTCCCTTAGGACACTTACAGACTCTCATATAAGAATGACATACCATTCTTATAACTTACAAAATGAAGCTACCTATCATGACAAAAGTAAATAAACATTAAAATACTACTCAAGGAACTTGAGCTTTCAAATCACTATAGCAGTCCATCTACTTCCATGAAGAATCCTCCAACTTGCCCAATCAAATCCATTTGCTACTTCTATTAGTATTATGCAAGAAGCATAATGTAATAACCTAATAAGAGTGCAATACCTAACAAATAAAATTTGAAAACATAACCAAGGTTATAAGCGACCCTACTTCCAGCATATGGCTTCTTGAACTTGTAATCTTCCATAAACAGCTGCAATCCATCAACCTGGTAGAAAAGAAGATAAACATCCAAGAATAAAGTGAACCAAGCATGAATCCACCAAGCCAATGTAGCAATTAGAAAATCAACTCCAAAACAGATTCAATTGCGACTTCCATTAGTATTATGCATGATACAGAAACTAATAACGTAATAAGAATGCAAACCATAGCAATCGAACTCATAGAGTTATAAACCACTATGACACAATCTGTATACCATATGTTGCATATGCAACTAAGATCCGAATGCAAACCGTAGTAAACACAACCTGCCATAGACTAACGAAAGGGTTTAACAAACCCTAACAAGCACTTGATCACAACCAAGTATTCAAACGAACATGAGCAGCACCGAATACACCCAACACTAGGAGGGATACAATATAATCATCAATAGATCCTTCACCACCAAGCCATGCAATCATACGGATGTAGCTCAAATAAAATCACTATAGCTAAGATTCGTATACCATACTCAGCGAAAAGACATGTGCAGCAACAAAACAAGAATCCGCCATAGACAAGCAATAGGATTAAAGACCTAACATAACATCAGTCCAATCAATGATTAGTTCTGAATAAACTAGTATGTCGACCAACCATTGTGCAAAACTGATCAATTCAGCATCATTCGACATAGCATCTCTCCCAAAACCCACATACATGTTAACAGCTATCACAAGGAGAACATACAAACCCGAAACAAGGTACTAGCCATTCATCAATACCTTAATAAGAGTATACTTCCAGTAGAAACAAGAAACAAAAACCCTAAAAAAATTAGGGTTTCGTTTAGCTATTAAGCACCATAACCCAAAGAATGTAAAAACCAAATTGGTCTTATAATCGTTAACAGCATATCAAACCAGATAACAAACAAGAGATCGACCTTAAATAAAGATATGAACCGCCATAGACCAGATCCACCTCAAGAACCCTAAGGTCGGTTAGATAAACAAATAAGTACCAGAATTCGAAACCCTAAGGCAGCAATCGACACCACTAAAACAACCAATGATCAATAACTGAACAATAGTCAATATAATGCAGATCATAAGTATTAACGACTAGGTTAGGGTTTCGAACAGAAAAGAGAGAAATCCCTTAAAGATATGAGGATAATCGAATCCAACCACCCTAAAAGGAATATCTAACTACCAAATCGTATTGCATACCCTAAAAGAAGGATAGAGAGGACGATTGGCAGTAGAATTTGGCCGGAAAAGGTAAAGTAAAATAAGTTATAAACTTAAAAGGACTAGTTTTGCAAATATTATAAAGTTAAGGATATAAATGGTAACTATTGAGAGTTAGTATAGTTTAAGGACCATTGTTGTCATTTCTCTAAAATATATAAGTATAGGGACTAAATGTGCAAAAGATAGAAAGTTATATGCTTAAATGTTATAAGTTTGTATGTATAGGGTAAAAAGAGTAAATATATAAACTTGAAGGGTATGAATGGACTATTTTCATATAAGTATAAAACATATTTTAAGTTAGAAGCATAACACAATACTAGGGAGCTTCATGTGAGGAGTATCATGTGGGTATTTCATTTTGACGAGTTTGCTGGGTTTACCATTTAAAGTGTCCTGGCTCCTCAAACGATTATTGCATATACTTCTGAATTATGATGGTCCGAACGGTGTTTTGTTATAACTAAACCTAGTAACAACATAACTCAATAATAAGGAGCTTCGTGTGAGGAGTATTAACTTCTGAATTATGATGGCCCGAACGGTATTATGTTGATAACATAATACAATAGTAGGGAGCTTCATGTGAGGAGTCTTATACTTCTGAATTATGATGGCCCGAACGGTGTTATGTTATATGTAAAAACCCTAATAATGATAAATTGAGAAAACATAGACTAAGACTTGACATACACACACCTACACTACCACTAGGATACGTGAGTGAGTTGTCTAAACCCCTACTTTACTTACCTTAAGAGCCAGATGAGTTTTCATAGCCTCACTTTTAAATGTTTTACAACCCTGTGAGGGGGATGCATGCTTTAAACCGAATACAAGTCTTTTTCTTTGGTTGTTGAACGAGTAAACTATCTGCCATCACTACATAACTAAAATTCATGAATCTAATCGTTTGGGATATTTTACCCAAGCGAACGCGAATATAGTTGATAGATCTATTGGAGTTTGACAACTCCCGTTGATACTACCTCTCACTGGAGGGTATCAATAAGTACTATATTTGAACCCTCTCTGAAGGATTAACTTTGGCAAAGTTATCCTTCCACTCCCCTCATGGTTTGGTCTGCAGACCCCATGACCCGGACTGTTAACGTGTGGTTCATGAGCTTAGTGCAAATCCTATGAATGTTTAGTGAATAATCCTAAGTCCTAAAGAGTTTATACTAAGTGGTGGTAGCTTATGGGAAAGATTTGGGAAGGTTTGACCTAGTTTCCAGGAAGGTATAACCTAGTTATGGTTTTGTGCTTAAAAGACTTGTACCTAAGCTCTAAGGGGTTGTATTAGGGTATAAAGGTGCTAGGGTATTCTAATGAAGCTAAGGTATCTTATACATAAGCCTTGAACACTTTCAAACTAGTTCAGATAAGTAATTAGGGTTTTATAAACACATAGACCTAATTAGGGCCTAATTAGTGTTAGATTAGGGTTGTGTGATGAGATTAGTGTGTTAGATTAGTAATTTACTTAGTGTGGTGTTGTTGTAATCTTATGCTTGACATACCAGGAGTTTATAGGGTGTGTAGGTAAAGATATTTAGCTTGTATGGATGTGTGAGTAGGTCTAGAGAGTCACTTATGTAATGGATATCATAAATGATACTTCTATGTCGCTTATGTAATGGATTTCATAAATGATACTTCTATGCATGCAGAAAGCAAAAATTTACCTGTGGGAATACCTACTATAGGTATTTGGAATGGGAATGGTAGTGATGAGATTTTGTGAGTTGCTACAATGTGGCACAACCTCCAGGATTCATTGACTTCGCAAAACCTGATTATGTTTACAAACTAAAGAAAGCTTTATATGGTCTTAAACATGCTCTAAAGGCTTGGTATGATAGACTAAAAGCATTCTTGGTTAAACATAATTATTCCATGAGAATGGTAGACAACACTCTCTTCACTAAAAGAAGTGACCCAAATATCATTATTGTTCAACTATCTGTTGATGACATTATATTTGGATCGACTTGTCAAGAAATATGTGATGAATTTGCCAAAATAATGCATGATGAGTTTGAGATGAGTATGATGGGAGAGCTAAACTTCTTCTTAGGATTACAAATAAAAAATATTAGAAGATGGAATATTTTTTAATCAATCTAAGTACATTAAGGAAATGCTTAAGAAATTTGGACTAGAAGAATCTAAGCCACTTAAGACACCCATGTCTATGGAAATTAAACTCACAAGAGATGAAGAAGGTGAGTCCGTAGATAACACTAAGTATAGAGGAATGATAGGTAGTTTACTGTACTTAACGGCAAGTAGACCCGATATCATGTTTAGTGTTTGCCTTTGTGCCCGCTTTCAAAAGGATCCCAAAGCCTCTCACCTAGAAGCGGTTAAGCGTATCTTCCGATACATTAAAGGCACTGTACACTTAGGATTATGGTATCCTAAGGGATCCGGCATATAAACCATTGTCTATGCGGATTCGGATCATGCGGGAGACTACGTGGATCGAAAGAGCGCTAGCAATATTTGCATGTTTATTGGATGTTGCCTAACATCTTGGTTCTCCAAGAAGCAAACCGCTCTTGCTATTTCTACCACCAAAGCTGAATACGTAAGCGTCGGAAAGGCATGTCAACAAGCACTATGGATGAAACAAGCTCTCGTAGACTATGGCATTAGGTTAGAAAATGTTCCTATTATGTGCGATAACAAAGGAGCTATAGATTTAAGTTAGAATCCCGTTCAACACTCTAGGACTAAACATATAGAAATACGTCATCACTTCCTTATGGATAATGTACAAAAAGGAAATATAACAATAGAAAAGGTAGCCTCGGAAGATAACATTGCCGATATATTTACTAAGCCCCTTAAGCGTGAATTATTTAACCACTTACGTTTAGGATTAGGAATGATGGAACAAATTGATTGAATGCTCTTAAATGATCAAAAATTTCTGAAATTTCAAGGTTCTGAAAATTTTTTTTTGTCAGATGGGCGGACCCCTTAAAGTTATAAGGGCGGCCCCCTTAAAATTAAGGGGACCAGCCTCACTTTAAGGGGGCCGGCCATATGAGCTTTAAAATTTTAAGTTTTCTTTTCTTTCTTCTCAAGTCTGATTCTAGGATTCTGTTTTGCACAAAAATCAGGAATTCAGATATTTTGTCTTGCATAAATATATTCTCAAGAAAACCTCAATTCATTTCAAAATAATTCTCACGTTTAGGAAAACTCATTGTTGAATAATGATAAAAACGCTTTTCTCTCAAATCATGCATAATAGTCTCACTCTCGTTATATATATATATATATATATATATATATATATATATATATATATATATAATATATATGGATATATATAACCAATATATACATATATATGACAACTTAGAAGTGAGCAAAGTCCAATTCAAAGAGACTAAAGATTGTTTCTTAGGATAATTGTGTTTTCGTAGGAGTCGAAGAAATCCTTTACTCCACATTTGTTTCATATAGGCACACACTAGAACAAAGTCAAGAATTCATTGTCACATTTGTTCGCATCACTAGTTTTCCCACTATTAGTTGCCTTTGCCCGTCCACACTAAGTACAGTTGTTTTAGGTAGAATACTTGCTTATTTGCTTATTGGTTTTGCATGCATGCTTAATTATGATTATATGGTAATTTGCCTACATATATGGTTTCATGTATATTCCACTAAGAAAATACTTTTTTGCCTAGTTGCTTAAATGAGTTTGGACTTGCCCAAAACAACCCCAAAAACAAACATCATTTCTGGAAAAACTTTATCAAAAACCCCTTTTCTGGCATTCTGTGAACCAGGGCTGGCGGCCCCCCATTTAAATCAAAGGGGAGGCCCCCTTAATATTAAGGGGACGGCCACCAATTAAGGGGGCTGGCCATCTGAAGGGCGAGGTTCCACTGTTTGCTTTCTGCTTTTTAGCCCATTCCACCGCTATTTTGATTCTCCATTTTCCCTAAATAACTTAAAACACCATTTTGTCTAGCCAAGCCCAACACATATTATCCTTCTAAACAATAATCATCACATTATAAATACCCCTCTTCATGTACAAATCATTACTCCAACCCTCATGTCACTCCCAATCACCCAAGATCCAAGCCCTTCAAGGGTTGTAAACATCCTCCGTCAAACCCGTTTAGAGAAGAAGCATTGATACATGTAAAAAATCCCACCTAACATCTACAGCCTCCAATAAATGATGTTGTCTCTAACCAACAAACCATCTAAGCCTCCAACTTACCCAAATGAAACACATTTTGCATCACATCTCACTTATCTCTCACTAATAAAATCCCACATTCACCTCACTAACTTCTACCAAATGACCCTTTTGAGGATCATACTCAATCTCAAAACAACAACCATCACACTCATCCTAACATGGATTCCATGTTCCATGACCAAACCTCAATCCCCAATCACAATCAAACTCCACCATCATCACCTTCCTCCGAACATAAAAAGTTCGTAGAAGAGCTCAAAGAAGCTCATGAGCTTAATGCTCTTCTCGCTTTACACCTTACTCAAAGCAATTTGGATCAACATCCTTCCTCCACTCACTCCTCACGATCCAACAACTTGATCCAATTTGAGAATCATGTTAACAATTGTCCTTGTTGCATCTTTCTTCAAAAACAAACCCTTCCACTCAATGAACGTCTCAATTGGATTTAGCATCTAATTACTATGACTTCACCAACATCACCACCACCTAACACTCCATACCCTACACCATCAACCCACTAAATCCAATCACCACACCTACCATCTCCAAATAAAATCACCAAATTTTTTTCCCCAAGCCAGTCCAAGAGACCTCAAGTTGACAACTTAGTATCATCTTATGTAGTTTGCTAAGAAAAGCATATATATATATACTTATGTATGAATGATTATGTTTTCAACATAATCCATTTTAATAATTTTATCAATGAATGCTTTTTGTTTTCTTTTATCTTCATGCATTCTTATTAGTTTTTGTTGTAATATATTCCTTGCATTATATATGTTGCTTGTGCTCTAAATATTTTTGCAAGCATTCCATATCTCGATTTCTCTTTTGACCTTAAAACGAGGGGGAGTATACGTCAAGGGGGAGTTCGACACTCGTCGGGTTAACCTTTTTTATGCTTACAAAAAGGGGAGAAATGATATAAACTCACTAAATACTTGTATATATATTAATCTTTGGTTTAATGAGTTTAGATTTTGTAATCATCAAAAAGGGGGAGATTGTTGATATAAATAATGCATAAAAATGTTACTTATATTTTTCGATATCCCTATGTTTTGACGATCACAAAATGTAAAAACATTAAACGTAAGATTACTACGTAAACAAGTATTTAGTTACAAATATCATTTCACTCAACAAAATCACTTAAGGTATGAATAAACAAATGTCTAATAAATTTTATGATCAAATGGATTTTTATTTAAACATTACAAAGTTTATAAAATGATATAACCATCTTATATATTTTTGAAAAACAATTTTGGTAATTAAAGGAAAATGTTTAATTCATAACAAATATATGAATTCAAACTTTTAACCAAAATCAGTTAGTTTTTCACCAAATAAACCTTCACCAGAAAAGACAAAGTTTTCTGGCCGTTACAGGTGGGCGGCCCCCTTAATTGTAAGGGCGGCCCCCTTAATTTTAAGGGGGTCGGCCACCATTTAAGGGGGTCGGCACGCTCCTGTTGTCAGAAAACTTTGCCTATAAATACAGGCTCACTTCTACATTTATTCCTCACCTTTTGCACGAATATTTTCAGTCTCAATCTTTTCTAAACATCCTTCTCAAACCTTTGATCATAAGATTATAAGTCTTTGTATCAAGTGATTCAATTCCTCATCATTCAAAGTGCAAGAGAAGAATACTCCTTCAACATCAAGTTAAAGAAGTATTGTACATATTGTTTAGTAGTTGTATATATTGTTTGTAAAGGTGTAGTGTGTTTATAATTAGGAAATTTAGTAGTGCTAGTTGTGAAGAGAAGTAGTGAAGAACAAGTAGCGTTGTGAAGTAGGATTAGTGAAGTTGTGAGAAGTCGTGTAGTGGTTGTGGTGTGCATAAGTTGTGTAGAAGTTGTGATAAGTCGTGAGATTGGTTCTAGCTATTATTAGGACTCGACATTTTGCTTGGTGTCGTTAAACGGTGTAAGAAAAGGTGTGTAACATTTCTCCGCCATCAAGGAGCTTGTTGACATAGTGAAGAAAACACTCGAGTTAGGTGCTCGGGGAGTGGAGTAGGACGAAGAGGAGATTCGTAGCCGAACCACTATAAATCCTTTGTCTCGCGGTGCTATCTTTCTATCTCTTTCTCTTTACTTACTTACTTACTTACTTATTTTGTCATTATATACTTTATTAGATATAAGTGTTTATAATTGTGCAAGTAATTGATCTCACATAAAGCTAGAATCGAAGTTTTTTTTAAAACAACGTTTTCATTAAATTAAAAAGACGTAAAACTATTCAACCCCCTTCTAGTTTTCCACAGACCCTTTTTGCATAGTTCTTAAACCTTTTTTTTGGGTAAAGGGGAATAATCCTGTACCCCGGTAAAATACATTAACCAGAAAAACATTTAAGTACAACGGGTGAGGGTGACATCCCTCACCTCAGTCCCTTAGGACACTTACAGACTCTCATATAAGAATGACATACCATTCTTATAACTTACAAAATGAAGCTACCTATCATGACAAAAGTAAATAAACATTAAAATACTACTCAAGGAACTTGAGCCTTCAAATCACTATAGCAGTCCATCTACTTCCATGAAGAATCCTCCAACTTGCCCAATCAAATCCATTTTCTACTTCTATTAGTATTATGCAAGAAGCATAATCTAATAACCTAATAAGAGTGCAATACCTAACAAATAAAATTTGAAAACATAACCAAGGGTATAAGCGACCCTACTTCCAGCATATGGCTTCTTGAACTTGTAATCTTCCATAAACAGCTGCAATCCAACAACCCGGTAGAAAAGAAGATAAACATCCTAGAATAAAGTGAACCAAGCATGAATCCACCCAGCCAACGTAGCAATTAGAAAATCAACTCCAAAACAGATTCAATTGCGACTTCCATTAGTATTATGCATGATACAGAAACTAATAACGTAATAAGAATTCAAACCATAGCAATCGAACTCATGGAGTTATAAACCACTATGACACAATCTGTATACCATATGTTGCATATGCAACTAAGATCCGAATGCAAACCGTAGTAAACACAACCTGCCATAGACTAACGAAAGGGTTTAACAAACCCTAACAAGCACTTGAACACAACCAAGTATTCAAACGAACATGAGCAGCACCGAATACACCCAACACTAGGAGGGATACAATATAATCATCAATAGATCCTTCACCACCAAGCCATGCAATCATACGGATGTAGCTCAAATAAAATCACTATGGCTAAGATTCGTATACCATACTCAGCCAAAAGACATGTGCAGCAACAAAACAAGAATCCGCCATAGACAAGCAATAGGATTAAAGACATAACATAACATCAGTCCAATCAATGATCAGTTCTGAATAAACTAGTATGTCGACCAACCATTGTGCAAAACTGATCAATTCAGCATCATTCGACATAGCATCTCTCCCAAAACCCACATACATGTTAACAGCCATCACAAGGAGAACATACAAACCCGAAACAAGGTACTAGCCATTCATCAATACCCTAATAAGAGTATACTTCCAGTAGAAACAAGAAACAAAAACCCTAAAAAAATTAGGGTTTCGTTTAGCTATTAAGCACCATAACCCAAAGAATGTAAAAACCAAATTGGTCTTATAATCGTTAATAGCATATCAAACCAGATAACAAACAAGAGATCGACCTTCAATAAAGATATGAACCGCCATAGACCAGATCCACCTCAAGAACCCTAAGGTCGGTTAGATAAACAAATAAGTACCAGAATTCGAAACCCTAAGGCAGCAATTGACACCACTAAAACAACCAATGATCAATAACTGAACAATAGTCAATATAATGCAGATCATAAGTATTAACGACTAGGTTAGGGTTTCGAACAGAAAAGAGAGAAATCCCTTAAAGATATGAGGATAATCGAATCCAACCACCCTAAAAGGAATATCTAACTACCAAATCGTATTGCATACCCTAAAAGAAGGATAGAGAGGATGATTGGCAGTAGAATTTGGCCGGAAAAGGTAAAGTAAAATAAGTTATAAACTTAAAAGGACTAGTTTTGCAAATATTATAAAGTTAAGGATATAAATGGTAAATATTGAGAGTTAGTATAGTTTAAGGACCATTTTTGTCATTTCTCTAAAATATATAAGTATAGGGACTAAATGTGCAAAAGATAGAAAGTTATATGCTTAAATGTTATATGTTTGTATGTATAGGGTAAAAAGAGTAAATATATAAACTTGAAGGGTATGAATGGACTATTTTCATATAAGTATAAAACATATTTTAAGTTAGAAGCATAACACAATACTAGGGAGCTTCATGTGAGGAGTATCATGTGGGTATTTCATTTTGACGAGTTTGCTGGGTTTACCATTTAAAGTGTCCTGGCTCCTCAAACGATTATTGCATATACTTCTGAATTATGATGGTCCGAATGGTGTTTTGTTATAACTAAACCTAGTAACAACATAACTCAATAATAGGGAGCTTCGTGTGAGGAGTATTAACTTCTGAATTATGATGGCCCGAACGGTATTATGTTGATAACATAATACAATAGTAGGGAGCTTCATGTGAGGAGTCTTATACTTCTGAATTATGATGGCCCGAATGGTGTTATGTTATATGTAAAAACCCTAATAATGATAAATTGAGAAAACATAGACTAAGACTTGACATACACACACCTACACTACCACCAGGATACGTGAGTGAGATGTCTAAACCCCTACTTTACTTACCTTAAGAGCCAGGTGAGTTTTCATAGCCTCACTTTTAAATGTTTTACAACCCTGTGAGGGGGATGCATGCTTTAAACCGAATACAAGTCTTTTTCTTTGGTTGTTGAACGAGTAAACTATCTGCCATCACTACATAACTAAAATTCATGAATCTAATCGTTTGGGATATTTTACCCAAGCGAACGCAAATATAGTTGATAGATCTATTGGAGTTTGACAACTCCCGTTGATACTACCTCTCACTAGAGGGTATCAATAAGTACTATATTTGAACCCTCTATGAAGGATTAACTTTGGCAAAGTTATCCTTCCACTCCCCTCATGGTTTGGTCTGCAGACCCCATGACCCGGACTGTTAACGTGTGGTTCATGAGCTTAGTGCAATATACCTTCTATCACTAACTTTTCCACACATAGGGGTTAAGCTGAACCCTGTGGAACTTGTATTCACACCCTATTTACTTAAACCTATAGCTCTCACTCAACCTTAGTGTTGACTTTTAAGCATGTTATCCTAGGTAACAAAACTCTTTAGGAACCCTGGCACGGAGAAGAACTGGACATGAGGACGTCCATAATAGTTATCATTCATCAGTTTTCACCCAAAAACGTATCTTTGGGACCTCACTTTTGGTAAAAGTATATCTTTTACTGTAAAAACTCTGATGAATAAATGAATGCTAACACTTTTTTTCAAAAACGTCTCTTTTCGAGTCGTTTTCTATTATCTTGTCTTTGTTTCCATGAAGTAATACCCCAAACTCTAAATATGCTGCGATCTATGAAAAATAGGGGTGTTACAGATTGGTACTAGAGCCTTGGTTATAGAGAACAAAAGGATTTTTCCTAAACTATAACAACTTTTTTCAAAAATTTCTCCATGCCACTAGAACCCCCAAACTTGCCTTTAGACTCCCGACTTGCCTTTAGGTTAAGATTCTTGACTAGCCTTTAGGTTAGAATCCCTAAACTGCCTTTAGGATAAATTCCTCACTATTGCCTCTAGGGTAGATTCCCCACTATTGCTATTGCCTCTAGATAGAATATAGGTTCGAATTATGCTAAGACATTTACTCAGAAATGACAGTTAGAGATGTCATCCTTTAACAATCCTATCATAGTGTTTGACACTGATGATGAGGATACCTCATCGGATAGTTATGAGTATGCCCTGGCTACTCCTACTGTAACACCCCCATTTTCACGTTTCGCAGCGGATTTACGGTTGGGGTATTACTTCATGGGATCTGTAGAACACTAGATAACATCACAAACACGTTCATACGTGTGGTTATGGTTCGTTATTCATAAGAAAGAAAAGAAAGAAATATAGAGAGAGAAAGTTAGAGAGAGAAAGAGATGAAGCCTTAGAGAGAAAACCAAAAAAAGAAAAATGAGATTATGAGAAGGATTACCCTCTCCAAGGATGGAGAGGGTATTTATATGTACATGGGTTTTGCCACTTGGGCGTGCCACTTGGGCTGCGGATCAGGTATACAGTGGGTAAAGACCCGTCCTTCTTCCGCGAACTAATCTACT
>LBNU01003869.1:0-15130 GCA_014162995.1 Artemisia annua | reverse complement strand
GGTGGGTGGTTAATATTATTATTATTATTATTATTGGTGATATTGGTTGTTTGGTTTTGGATTTGGATTGTGATTTGGGTAGCCGAGGTGTGATGCGAATTGGATTTGGTTATAGTTTATGTGTTAGCCGAATGGGGTTAGGACTAGGATTAGTTTTGGTAAACTGGTTGAGGCGAGGTTATGGGATTGATGTTGTGATGCGGATATGGTTTTGGTCTCGGATGGTTATTATTATTATTATTAACATTATTATTATTATTAATAGTTTTAAACGTTTAAACGGTAAATATTAATACGGAATAATAAATGAGAAACTTAATATATATTGTTAACGTAACTTAATTTGGATAACGGATTGATATCCGCATTTGAGACTTGTGATATGACTTGTGAACTTGTATTGGACGTATTGGATTTGCGGCTATGGTTATTTGGACTTATGGACCCTTTGGTACACGAGACGGTAGGGTACGTTAGGCCCTTAAAGATCTTAACGTACCTGGAACCCGAACTATACGAAATGGTCGATAAACCTGAACAACTAATGGACAACGTGAATATCAAATCCTTTGTCCATGCGTTAATTTCATCCTTCTCTTCCATTCAAATCTTTCCCCAACAAGCATGATCACTTCGTTTCTTCACTTTTAAGCATCTTTTCACTACTTTTGGCTATATTTGCATGTATAAACACTTTTCCATGATTAAGTAACAAATGTATACAAATATGACCAATTTCCATACGAAAAACCAACAATAACGCTTCTAAAAACATGTTAACTTTGAGCGTTATCAGTTGTCTGCAGTTGAAGATGTGATACCCAAAGGTATCAACACCATTATGGAAGTTCTTCATACCCTTCATATTAGATGAGTGGCTGAGGATCCTTGAGTGTAAGAGCCAGTCATTGAGATTTGCACATACCAAAAATACATACAAAAAGACCAAAGGAAGATGTGATGGTTAGAGCATGCATAAGATAGACTCATATACAAAGCAAGTCCCCAACGAGATGAGTATAAAGCAAAAGCACACACCAAGACACATATAAACTGCTAGGATACCAAACCGTTATAATAATAAACCGCTAATCTAACAGACCGCTGTCAAACTAACTGCTGATAAACTACCCGCAGTTAAACTATCCGCAGTTAAACTATCCGCCGATAAACTAACCGCTGTTAAACTAACCGCTGTTAAACTAACCGCTGCTAATCTAACCGCTGCTAATCTAACCGCTGTCAAGAATATCTCATACGCAAACCGCTAACAAGAACACAAGTTAACAGCTAACAAGAAAAACTCATACGCAAACCCCAGATAACACAAATAGCTTAAATGACTAAACAATAATAAAAGCAACCAACTCCAGTTACTAACGCACCTAATTGACAAAAGGCATTCAAACCTAAACATCAAATCGTCCCAACAACAAAACAATGGGATACAACTGCTCATACTACGAATTTGTGAGAAACACAAGGACGATAGGGATTAAGAGAAGAGAACTAAAACATATAAGGACTATATAACAAGTACCAAAAAATAGATCAACGAGATGAAATGGAAAAGATATGCATCGGTTTCCTAGAGAGAAGAGGGAGTTTTTAGAGAGAGAGAAAAAATAAAAAATGATGAAATTATGATCTAACCGCTATCCTTAAATATGCAAGTGCAACTTACTAAACATGTCAAAACAGGCCCTTCAACTAGGCAAACCGCTGCATACAATAGCAATATCGCAAAATAAGTCATCAGTTAAGCACACAACTTAACAATATACACTCAGCACATACACAAGGAGAAAAAGCAACAAGTAATACAGCAATACGCAACCATTAAAGCAAGCATGAGAAAGCAAACAAGGTAAATATAACAACCATTCTCCCCCTCAATCAATGATCTGAGTTTTGTAAGAAAATTCAGAGTGCATTGATTGAAGAAAGAAATCACAAGAGTATAGGAGGATGGATCAAGCTGGTAAATTCAAAAGAGCAGATAAAGTCCGAGTCCTGAGAAGAGATACTCAGAAGTCAAAGAAGGAAATGCATCAAGGGTGAGATGTAAAATCTCCCATCATTGGAGATTTGTGTATCTTTGGCCTCCATGTTTTGTGCCTTCTTGTGTGGAAATAGTAAGAAGATTTTCCACTTGAGTAATGACAACCTGCATTATCACAAACTCGATTGCATGTATATGGGTTAGTGATAATAGTATCCAAACCCTTAGGGGTTTTCCGGCTGATCATGGGATTGCCATTTGTAAACTCCTTATTGGTTGGTATCCACTTAAGTCCAATGAGCTTAAAAATTCTACCGGTAGGAATCCACTTTAGGCAAGATCTAGAATTATTAAGCTTCTTATGCATAGAAGATGACTTTATATAAATCCTAGGCTTAACCAGTTGAAGCTTAGCTGAGTTCTTCACTAAAGCAGGAGTCATCAAAAGAGGTTGTGATCCTAAGATTCCGTCCTTATGCAGTTGTGCCCTTTTCCTAGCACTTTCTAGATCACCGTACTTATACAGGTCATAAGAGTTAAGATTTTTTATGCTTGGTTTCGACACTGTTTTAGAACTGATCCTAGGGGAGCTGATGGCAGAAGTATTATTATGAGTATTAACTGATTTAGTTGACACTTGTTCCACATCAACTTGGGAGGCAAACCGAGTTTTTGAAACTTTTGCTCTTTCAGACCTAAATGCACTAGGTTGCCTAGCAACAGATTGATTTCTATTACTTTGAAATACTGGTTTCCCCAAGATTGATGGTTTTGTAAGCTTAGTGTTTCTACTATTCACTGTTGATTTTCCAGGCTCATGATTAATAGATGTGACAGTGAAGCCTACTTCCTGAAGTTGTGCTTTGAAATTATCATATTTGTTAGTCCAAGAGTTTGTTTGAACTGCAGCCTTAGTACTTTTTTCTTTGAGAGACTCATTCAGGTTATTACATTTTAATTTCAAAGACTCATTGTCCAACAGTAATTCAGCTATTTTAGACTCAAAATTTCTAGTAGCAATTTCACTACTGACAAATTTAGCTTTAAAATCATTACACATATCACTCAAATCAGTCATACGGTTTTTCAGATTTTTGATTGTCAGGTTCTTGGTTTCTAGCTGAGTTTTCAAATTATTAATCATAAAATGTTCACGGAGATCAGGAAGTTCCGGATTGTTAAATGGTTGATTATTTTGAAAACTTTCTTCCTTTTGTTGCATTGCGATTTCAAGAGAAATGCAATGTTTTTCAAGTTGCAAAAATAT
The DNA here is from genome assembly GCA_014162995.1 of Artemisia annua. Taxonomy (NCBI): domain Eukaryota; kingdom Viridiplantae; phylum Streptophyta; class Magnoliopsida; order Asterales; family Asteraceae; genus Artemisia; species Artemisia annua. The sequence continues at coordinate 11,861 of LBNU01003869.1, read as the reverse complement.
TTTTGAGAGTTCGTTAAAAGTTTCTTTATCAACCATATCATTTGATTTAAAAACATCAGCCGTCAACACAGAACTTAACACTTTATCACATTCAGCATCCTGATCACACTCTCCCTCTTTATGACTCTTATTTGTTGAATTAGACATGTTATTGCTATCAGTCTTTTCTAGCAAGTTTGAGTCATAAGTGAGTTTGATTTGATCAGTATGTTCCCATTCATTAGAGAGCACATTATGTTGATCAACTAAGGGTACCTCCATACATGACCTTTGGTCATTGACCGGTTTAGATTCAGCATTCATGCCATGGTTGACAAGAGTCACTGAACTGGTGGTAGTGTCAATCTTAACATTTGCTGATTCTTTACTCATTGTGACACTTAACCCATCATCCAATGCTTTACTCGAATCATCAATACCATCACAAGACTGTACCAGGGATCCCTTCACTTTCTCGTCATCCACGTGTCTGAATTGTGCTCTTTCCTCAATGAACATTTTAACATCACCCATGAGCTGGATGAGTGTATCTCTGAACGTGTCAACTTCAATTCCCGTGTGTTTAGCAAAACAACTTCTAGTCATCTCACTATAATAATCATACTGCAGAGTGAGTTTAGACTCAAAGAACATTTGGAGTTGTTTGTTGAGTACACTAAGAGCGGCTATGGATCCAGTTTTGGAAGATATTCCTTTGTCAAGCTGTTGTTGCAATTGATCTAAGTTTAGAATCATTGTGTCTGTGAAGATCTGAACATCTTGACCAAAGAGTGTTGCAAATGCACATTCGTATCCCATAATAAATTCAGTTCCCTTTAAAAGCACCGAAAGGTGTGAGTGAAGATGTAGAAAGCATACTATGGAGCAGTCCTTTGCATTACTGAATGGCACAGGTGACCGACTGATCTTTGTCTCATGAGAGTTAGAGCTTACTGAATCCTTGTCACATAGTTCAAGATCATTTGTCATATGTGTTGTGTTGGGTTTCTTGTGTTCATCGACCATATCATACAGTTTGAGAATCTCGGGAATGGCACTCTCTGACGTGTTTGTCATATTAAGATTGCTCATTGATATAGTAACTTGTTGTGACAAAGATAAACCGCTAACACTTAACCACTAACACTTAACCACTAACACTTAACCGCTTCTCTAGTTAACCGCTGGAACTTAACTGCTATGACTTAACCGCTGACACTTAACCGCTGTTGGAAGTAACCGCGAACAAAGTAACCACTGTGATAGCAAACCACTGATAATACTAACCGCTGACAGAGTAACCGCTAGTAACTTAACCGCTGAAGAGTAAACCGCTGGAGGGAAACTCCATACAGCGTAATGTTCGCTGATCAGATTGTACTAACCGCTAATACTTAGCCGCTGAAACCCAAGTTAACCGCTGCGAAGAACACCTTAACGTAGAGCAAACCGCTGGCAAGAAAAAGGTTCCAAAACCATTCGTATACTTCACAAACGTTAGATTTAGTCCAACCAACTGATAAACTAGATGAATCTAACCTCTCTAATCCTAGAAGTACAAGAAAGAACACAAGACTCACCACGAACAAGCTCCAAAATGAGTAAAAACCACCCTAAACTAGTAGAAACCAAAACAAACCATACACCACAAGTCCTACAATACCTAGGATGTAACAATGGCTCTTGATACCAATTGTAGAACACTAAATAAGATCACAAACACGTATAATACTTGTGGTATGGTTCGTTACATGTGAGAAAGAAGAGAAGAAATGTAGAGAGAGAAAGTTAGAGAGAGAAAGAGATGAAGCCTTAGAGAGAAAACCAAAAAAAATAAAATGAGATTATGAGAAGGCTTACCCTCTCCAAGGATGGAGAGGGTATTTATATGTACATGGGTTTTGCCACTTGGGCGTGCCACTTGGGCTGCGGAACAGGTATACAGTGGGTAAAGACCCGTCCTTCTTCCGCGAACTAATCTACTTCTAAACTACGTTTCACTAACTATTGTAACTACTACGAGCTAAACAATGCTTAATCATATTTGGGGTGACCGAATCTTTCTTATACAAAAAGCGTATTCCTAACAGTCATAAAGACATCTACAACGACTATGAACCCCCTTCACCAGGTATTTTGTTATTAGACAGTGTTCAATTTTTATAAGCCCATCAAGAGTTATTATTGATATTAATTTTTAAAATTTTAAATGTTTTTAACATTGTTAATATAATACTTTGAGAATGATATATTGTTTAATAGACATGAACCATTAATCAACATCCTAACACAAAACACTAATTCATATATCATTGTATGAAATTATGTAGATGGAGAAAAATGCAATCATGAATATAATTTTGATGTTGCTACAGAAGAACATCAATGTCTTCCATTTGAAGATTTTAAAGATAGTGGAATCAAACAATTAAGAGATGTTTTGCCTCATCCAATGGGTCGTGTTTTTCTTGACACATCACTGTCCCCAAAAAAACTCTCAAGTTATTTTTTTCCACAAATAAAATCATCATCAAATTCAATGAGGAATGAAGGAGTTGTGAAGTGTTTCCTACCAATACGATCGATTGATCAGCTTAGGAGGCAAATAAAATTCAATGAGGAAGAAAATGTACGCGATGAACAAACAATATTGATATGTGCGGAGGCAATTGACCGACGAAAGAAAAAATATTAGAGTATTAAGAGAGGATTATCGATATTCAAAAACAAATTTATAATTACAAATGTTTGTAATTTCATTTGTATGCATTAATATTTCTTAATGTGTTTTTGAACATTCAATATTGGTATACAATGCTTATAAATTTAATTGTTACAAACAAATGATACTTGAAACATCCAATCTTTAAAAATTTTCTAAAAAAATATAGTAAATCTATCTGATTGCATTTTCCAACTAACTTAAATCATTTTTAGATAATGATTAACACAATTTAAACTAAATCACAACAACTTCGTTTAGGTTATCTTTGTTGAGATTTGTTAGAACCTAAGTTTACCAACGTTTAGTCAAGTCTCGATTATTTCAGTCAATGTAATAGGTTGCTAAGTTATTTAAGTGAGTTATGTAAACATGTAGAGTCCAAACTCGTCCAATGGGCCTAAAGCCCATACGAATTAGAAAGGAAGGAGTAGGGAAGTGTTGCCCTAGCTCCTCACCTATAAATAGGACCTTATGTAATCATTCTCACTTGTTGGTTATTTCAATATCATAAGGAAACTCTTGCACTTTTATTCTTCATATTTGATCTAATCAACCAAACTCTATTTCTCATCTTATTTCTACCAAATCTATACTTGTGTTTACAATATGGTGACCTAACAAGTGGTATCAATCGCTAGAAGAAGGTGTATTACTTTGTTTTTGTTTCTAACGACCCAAAAACCAAGTTTTTACTCGTTATTTTTATTTAAAGTTTGCTACTTTCTTGTTTGTTTCGTGTTTATATCACATATTTGTCATCAAACTTGTGTTACAAACTCAAACAACCAACAAAGTCTCAAATTTTTTGCACAAATACGTACGTTTCTTTACTTGTACTATTTTTCGAGATCTTTCAAATTTTTGAAAAGTGCTTCATGTTTGCAACTTTCTTTAAGATTTCAACATTTTAAGGTTAGTTGTACAAGAATCTTGGATTAAAAACGTGTTTTTGGATTGCTTTTTACAAAAACAAAAATCTGCCTTGTTTTGACTAGTTTTCGAAATCTTTTGGCCCTAAACTTTCGAGATCTTTCATCGTTGCTCCTAAGGTGTTTTCGTTGCTTACTCAGTGCTTTCTCTCTTGTATAAGAAAGAAAACACTTCGACTTGTTGGATATTATTGAGATTGTATAATCTCGATAATTTGTGAAAATTTTTTTCTAAACTTTTGAAACTTTCGAGATCTTTTCTGGACTTTCGAAATCTTCTGATTTTCGAGATCTTTGGAAAACTTTCGAAATCCTTTCATAATTTTCGAGAAACTTTACTAAAATCTCATAACACAAAAGTTTCAAAAATCTCACAAAAAAATTTCTCGATAACCCAAAATTTTTGAGAACTTTGCAATTTTTCGAGATCTTTGGATTTTTATCGAGAACTTTGGACTTTGACTGTTTTTCGAGATATTCAACATTTTAAGCTTTGAGAACATACTCGGGATAGTTTTCGAGAATTGGCATAACACTTATACCTTCTACAAGATCCATTTTCACACAAGTCATTCATCATGTCTCAACCACCGTATTACAACTTTCATCATCAACAACCATATCATCATACACAAATGTTTCGTCAACAACAACAACAACAATATCAACAACAACAACCTCAACAATCATATACATATCATCAAATGAGTTCTCAACAACATCATGTCATGATGCATCAACATCAACAACTGCCTCAACCTCCACCATTTCCAATGCAACAAATCAGTCAACCATTGAAACAAACTCATTGGTTTGACCAAATGTGTGAGGTCATCACTACTCAACAATCAAGGCATGAAGCAGGTTCACTTGACACACCACCTATCCTCACACCCGGTAACTATGTTCAGTGGTCAAGTCGATTCCTACGATTTCTTGAACTCAAGAAACCACATGGCAAATACATGAGACAAGTTATCTCTGAATGTCCATTTGTGCCACCAACTGACTTTGTCCAGGTAATCCTAATGCAACTCCACCAATACCGGATTCCTACAGAACTCTTACCGATGCCCAACTCACTGCTGAGCAACTACTTCACAAAGAAGCCGATGAATATGCTATGATTTATATTCTTCAAGGAATACCAAAACCGAATGAACCAAGGTTATCAAAACCAAGGTAATTTCAATCAAGGTCATGGTTTCCACAATCAGAACCAAGGGTTCCAAAATCAAGGTTTCTAAAACCAAGGAAACTTTAACCGGAACCAAGGTCAGGGTCATTCCAACCAAGGGAATTTTAATGGACAAAACCAAAATCAAGGAAATTTTAAAAACCAAGGTCCAAACAACCGAGGTCAAAATTTTCCTACTCAAACTCAAGCTATTGTTCCTACCGGACCGTCATCTGATGAGTTGTTGAAACAATTCATGAAATCCCAAGAGGAAATGAATCGGTTACTGGTCAGCCAGATTTCTGAGATCAAGAAGTCTTTAAATGATCGACCCTCGGGCTCAGGACAACTTCCGAGCAACACGATCGCTAACCCGAGGGGCGATGCTAAGGCGATCACAACCAGAAGTGGTGCTTCATATGATGAGCCCGCGATTCCTACTACCTCTTCTTCCTCTCTTCCAAAGGTAGTGGAACGTGAGCCTGAGGCGACAAAGGACAAAGTGCAAGTTACAAGCCCACAAAGTACAGCACACGTCCATCCTCAGGTTGTCCCAAAAACAAAACCAAAGCCGGGAGTCGTCTTTGAACCTCCAGTAACTCCGGCTGAGGACCCTAAATCCAAAACTTCTATTCCTTACCCATCGCGCTTAAATGAACAAAAGCTCCGAGAAAAAGCAAGTCATCAAATGGATAAATTCTTTCAAATTTTCCAAGAATTACACTTTGACATAAGCTTCTCGGATGCTATCCTTCTGATGCCCAAGTTTGCATCCACACTCAAACACTTGTAAAAAATATATAGTAAATTTATCTGATTGCATTTTCCAACTAACTTAAATCATTTTTAGATAATGATTAACACAATTTAAACTAAATCACAACAAATTCGTTTAGGTTATCTTTGTTGAGATTTGTTAGAACTTAAGTTTACCAACGTTTAGTCAAGTCTCGATTATTTCAGTCAATGTAATAGGTTGCTAAGTTATTTAAGTGAGTTATGTAAACATGTAGAGTCCAAACTCGTCCAATGGGCCTAAAGCCCATACGAATTAGAAAGGAAGGAGTAGGGAAGTGTTGCCCTAGCTCCTCACCTATAAATAGGACCTTATGTAATCATTCTCACTTGTTGGTTATTTCAATATCATAAGGAAACTCTTGCACTTTTATTCTTCATATTTGATATAATCAACCAAACTCTATTTCTCATCTTATTTCTACCAAATCTATACTTGTGTTTACAATACGGTGACCTAACAAGATTTGTTCAACGGAAAAATGCTGAAAAACTTGTTCAACGGGAAAAAGGCTTTGAAGCTGCTTTTCAAAAATCTTCTCTTCATGTTATAGAACTAGAACATCAAATTGCTAAAATTATGGAGTCTAAAAACATCTTAGCCTCTGAACTGGAAAAACAAGCATTTGAACACAAACAACAAATTGCACAACTTGATGCAGTCATTTTAAAAACTAAAACTGAGTTGTCAAATTGTCTAGCCGAGTTCAAAGAACATAAATGCAAAACCAGAGAAAAAGTTAAGTCATACATAGATGAGATTGTTGCATTGGAGCATAAGCTCAAAGAATTTCAAAATGTTGTGTATAAAACCGGTAATTCAGTGACCACAATTCAAAAGTTTTTAGTAAAACGAACAAACAATGGTTCATAATCAAACCTCAAGAAGTTACCTCTTTAGTAGCTCCTGCTAAGCCAGTGGTGCAAATTAACGGTCCTTTACCAAACAATGAAAAACTTCAACTTCTTCCTACTCGTTGTCTTGTACTTCGGTATTTTGACACGTTCAAGGAAGATCTTGAACGATTGGATGAAGCAATAGAACGCAATTCTCAAATAACGGTTTTTACTATTACTACTCCTCATGGGAGAGAAAAGAGAGAAAGTGTTTCAAAAACAGTTTTTACCTATTGCTCAACAACTTGCGTCTATGTGCTAACCACTGGGAGCAGGAACTTCAAAAAGAAGTCTCCTCTATGATGAATGTTTTCCAAGCAACTGAACAAGCTATTTTAAAGAAAAAACGTCAAAATCAATTTTTACAAAGAGAAGCTGATCGACTCTTGGAACATGTTCTTAGTGCTGATATTATTTCTGTGGTTATGAATTTTCTTTATGAATCTGGTACTTCGATGCTTGTTGATGATCATTGTGATGATATTGAGTTGTTATCTAAAGAAATTGAGACATTAAAAGATGAAAACGTTAATCTCTGAAAACACAATGATGATGTGCAAACAAACTTTCAAATGAGATTTCTCAACTCAACAAAAAGCTTGAATGGTGTCAAAACCAAAGTCTTGATTTCGAACTGGAATTACAAAGTCTTAAAACTTCCACAACATTTCAAAATGAAAATGAGGAATTAAAAAGTCAAATTTGAAAATATGAAAAGGAAATTGCAGAATTGCAAGAAGTTACCGACTATTAGCAAAAGAGTCGTGATGAATATTTTTATTCTAACAGAAAACTCGACAGTGAAATTCAAGATAAAATGCACATTATCATTGAGTTGAAAGAGAAAATACGTGAGCTTGAAAAAGGAAAATCTGTCAACACTAAAGTAATTGCACCAGGAATGTACTCATTAGACATAACAAATGTAGCACAACACACTAAGAAGTCTAATTTGGATCCTTCCACTTCTACAGGAATAGTTGCCACTCATAGCGTTAGCAGATCCAAGCATAAACGAATGAAAAGGAAGAATAGGATTTTGCAACGTAGAAGAGAGACACTAGAAGCCTCTGAAGTAGAAGAACACCCTAGGACTTTGAATAAGACTCATCCTGCACTAGATTTAGATTCTGATTTGGCAAATTGTAATCCTAATCTTTGTGTAACAAATGATGAACCTTTGAATGTTTTAAAAGTTGATGCTTCATGTGTGTTTTATCGTAATAGCATGTTATCTGGTGATCATTCTAAATGTGTTGCACATTCTCTTTTATCTCGTTTTAAGAAACGTACATCAAGCAGAAAATCTAGGCCCACTAATGCTTCAAAATTTGTGCTAGGACTTATGCCTTGTGTAGTTTCTAAGAATGATATAGTCAATCCAGTAGTTGCAAAAAAATACCTCTAGGATCATGCCAACTCTTACTGAATTTGATATAAAGAAGGCTAAATCTAGTTGGAATTGGCAGCGTTGGTTACAAAGGACACATAACTTTAAATGGATTCCTAAAATTGTTAACATGTGTGCTTCTAACCCAACAGAACCCACAACTTCATTGGGTTCCACCCTTACCATTGTACCATCGTCGTCTCTTTCATGTGATACAGGTGGTGCAAATCGTTCTTTGGATTGTTGATAGCGGATGCTCCCGACACATGACAGGCAATCTCAAACTGTTAAGAAACTTTGTCTCAAAGTTTATTGGAACTGTCAGATTTGGGAATGATCATTTCGCTGCAATTATGGGGTATGGGGACTATATCAGTGGGAACATCGAAATTAGTCGTGTATATTATGTCGAAGGCCTTGGTCACAATCTCTTCTCAGTCGGTCAATTTTGTGATGGTGATCTGGCAGTTGCATTTAGGGAGACAACATGCTTTCTTTGTGATTTACAAGGAAATGATCTTATGTCAGGCACACTTGAAAACAGTCTTTATACAATTTCAATGTCCGACATGACCGCTTCCTCTCCCATTTGTCTACTTTCAAAGGCTGAATCGACAAAATCCTGGTTATGGCACCAACGCATGTCACATCTCAACTTCCGAACTATGACTGATCTTGCTCGCCATAAACTAGTTGACGGTCTTCCAAGGTTCCGATATGCAAAAGATCACCTATGTCCCGCTTGTGAACAAGGAAAGAGCAAACGTGCACACCTCACCACCAAACCAGAACCGAGCACTGATCATGTTCTTCAACTTCTTCATATGGATTTATGTGGACCAATGCGAGTACAAACGATTAATGGGAAACGATACATACTTGTGATAGTCGATGACTTCTCCAAATGGACTTGGGTCTACTTTCTTCGAAGCAAAGATCAAGCTCCATCAATGATAATCACCTTTCTCACGAAAATTCAGGTTCAACTTCGCAACACAGTAAGAATTGTAAGAACAGATAATGGAACTGAATTCAAGAATCAAACTCTTCGTGCATACTTTGAGAAAGTTGGAATTGAACATCAAACATCAATTGCACGGACTCCCGAACAAAATGGAGTGGTCGAAAGACGCAACAGAACGTTAGTGGAAGCCGCACGAACGATGCTCATTAATGCTCAATTACCAGATTATCTTTGGGCAGAAGCCGTCTCAACCGCATGTTACACCCAAAATCGTTGTATGATCAATAAACGTCAAAAAGTCACACCGTATGAAATTGTTCACAAACGAAAGCCTAACATACAACACTTTCATGTATTTGGTTCTCTATGTTATCCAAATAATGATAGTGATGATCTTGGAAAGCTCAAAACAAAGGCTGACGTTGGTATCTTCGTTGGATATTGTGAAAACTCAAAAGGTTTTCGAATCTACAACCGTCGTACTAGAGAAATTCAGGAGACTATTCATGCAAATTTCGATGAGCTCACAGAAATGGCTTCTGAGCAGAACAGCTTAGGACCCGCAACCAACCGTCTAAACCCTACAGATTCTTCAGCTGAACCATTGTCACTAACTCGTCAAGAATTGGCAACGTTGTTCTCTCCTTTGTTCGATAATTCTTTTGAGACACGTGCACTCGATGTATCCACTAGTTCCGCTGCTCAACCTGATAATATTCAAGTACCTGATACAACGGTTACAACAACAACAACTGTAACACCTGATGCACCTCCAACTGAATCACCCACAATAGAAGAACAAACCGCTTCCAACACCGACAACCCAACTGAAGATCTGAATATACAACAAGTACCCGAACCTGCAAATTATGATCCAAATGCGTTCTTTAATCCGTTTGCTCTGACTCCGAACCTTTCAGATATTGCTGAGTCGTCAACACGCAACTTGGAACCAACTGATATGCAGCAGTTTCATAACCCTCACCCTTCAACACATCATTGGACTCGTGACCATCCAATTGTCAACATTATTGGTCATCCGACAGCTCCAGTTATGACAAGACAAAAACTTCACTCCGATGCCGAACATTGCATTTATGCTCTAACCGTTTGTCATGAAGAACCTACAAATATCAAACAAGCTCTTACTTACGACAACTGGATTGAGTCTATGCAAGAGGAGTACAACCAATTCAAACGTCTTGAAGTTTGGGAATTAGTTGAAAGACCGGATGGAGTTTATGTCATTGGGCTAAAATGGATTTGGAAAAACAAGTTGGACGCAGAAAGCAATGTTATTCGTAACAAATCAGGTTTGGTAGCTAAAGGATATACTCAAGAGGAAGGAATTGACTTTGAGGAATCTTTCGCACCAGTAGCTAGACTCGAAGCTGTTCGAATATTTTTGGCATATGCTGCTTACAAGAATATGGTAGTTTATCAAATGAATGTTAAAACGGCATTCCTGAACGGTGAACTACGTGAGGAGGTATATGTTAGTCAGCCAGAGGGATTTATAGACCCAGAGCATCCGAATCATGTCTACAGACTTAAGAAGGCTCTTTATGATCTCAAACAAGCCTTGTAACACCCCCAAAATCGGGTCCAGTTGGTTATGAATTTTCTTTATGAATCTGGTACTTCGATGCTTGTTGAATGTTGATGATCATTGTGATGATATTGAGTTGTTATCTAAAGAAATTGAGACATTAAAAGATGAAAACGTTAATCTCTGAAAACACAATGATGATGTGCAAAACAAACTTTCAAATGAGATTTCTCAAGTCAACAAAAAGCTTGAATGGTGTCAAAACCAAAGTCTTGATTTCGAACTGGAATTACAAAGTCTTAAAACTTCCACAACATTTCAAAATGAAAATGAGGAATTAAAAAGTCAAATTTCAAAATATGAAAAGGAAATTGCAGAATTGCAAGAAGTTACCGACTATTAGCAAAAGAGTCGTGATGAATATTTTTATTCTAACAGAAAACTCGACAGTGAAATTCAAGATAAAATGCACATTATCATTGAGTTGAAAGAGAAAATACGTGAGCTTGAAAAAGGAAAATCTGTCAACACTAAAGTAATTGCACCAGGAATGTACTCATTAGACATAACAAATGTAGCACAACACACTAAGAAGTCTAATTTGGATCCTTCCACTCTACAGGAATAGTTGCCACTCATAGCGTTAGCAGATCCAAGCATAAACGAATGAAAAGGAAGAATAGGATTTTGCAACGTAGAAGAGAGACACTAGAAGCCTCAGAAGTAGAAGAACACCCTAGGACTTTGAATAAGACTCATCCTGCACTAGATTTAGATTCTGAATTGGCAAATTGTAATCCTAATCTTTGTGTTACAAATGATGAACCTTTGAATGTTTTAAAAGTTGATGCTTCATGTGTGTTTTGTCATAATAGCATGTTATCTGGTGATCATTCTAAATGTGTTGCACATTCTCTTTTATCTCGTTTTAAGAAACGTACATCAGGCAGAAAATCTAGGCCCACTAATGCTTCAAAATCTGTGCTAGGACTTATGCCTTGTGTAGTTTCTAAGAATGATATAGTCAATCCAGTAGTTGCGAAAAATACCTCTAGGATCATGCCAACTCTTACTGAATTTGATATAAAGAAGGCTAAATCTAGTTGGAATTGGCAACGTTGGTTACAAAGGACACATAACTTTAAATGTATTCCTAAAATTCTTAACATGTGTGCTTCTAACCCAACGGAACCCACAACTTCATTGGGTTCCACCCTTACCATTGTACCATCGTCGTCTCTTTCATGTGATGCAGGTGGTGCAAATAGTTCTTTGGATTGTTGATAGCGGATGCTCCCGACACATGACAGGCAATCTCAAACTGTTAAGAAACTTTGTCTCAAAGTTTATTGGAACTGTCAGATTTGGGAATGATCATTTCGCTGCAATTATGGGGTATGGGGACTATATCAGTGGGAACATCGAAATTAGTCATGTATATTATGTCGAAGGCCTT
>LBNU01003868.1:84798-96023 GCA_014162995.1 Artemisia annua | reverse complement strand
TGAGGGTTCCGCCAGATGTCCAGGAAATTTTCAAACATTTTTTAAACTTTGAACATTCACACTTCTTCAAAACAATCTTTTAGGTAAGAAACTCATTCGTTGTTAGCTTATAACATCATTAGAAGCATCTCATGCGATCTTGATATCATGAGTCTCTACCTTGAGTCGCCCATATCATTTGTATATATATACATCTTATTTTTCTTTTAGATGAAATATATTGCATTAACTCTTTGATTGTAGGTTCACCATTATATACGATCAATCGTATATAGCATACTCATCTAAGGATGAAGTCTTGCATCGATTAGTTTTTCTTTTATTTTAGGTGCTTCTTGAGACCCTCGAACAAGGAGGAATGTCCATCAAGAACTCATATTGCATCGTCTACACACGTTGTTGTAGAGAACATGCTTGTCTAAACGACAAAATTTCATGATGACGCCCTAAAACAAGTGGGAGCTTCCGTCAAGCATAGGAAAATTATTGTCTTACGCTAACCTTCATTTTCTTTCTTGTCCTTGCATCATATACGTTGGTACCCTAGCAACGGGGAGTATTGATCAAGGGGGAGTTACAATCATGCACTAACCTTTGTTTTTGTAGCTTTCTTATCCTTTCATCATATACGTTGGTACCCTAGCAACGGGGAGTATTAATCAAGGGGGAGTCAATCATACACTAACCTTCTCTTTTGTAGCTTTCTTATCCTTGCATCATATACGTTGGGACCCTAGCAACGGGGAGTATTGATCAAGGGGGAGTTACAATCATGCACTAACCTTTATTTTTGTAGCTTTCTTGATTGTTATATACGTTGGGACCCTAGCAACGGGGAGTATTGATCAAGGGGGAGCTACAATCTAGGGGAAGCATGAACACATTCATTTTCACTCTCATTCTTCGACACACTTTTGTGCTTCGACAAAAAGAAAGAGATAAGTCACCATAGTCCAACATGCATTTCATTCGTAATGCATTTTTCATATAATTTTTATGTTGCACAACACTAACCTTGTTGTAGGTCAAGCAACTTAATTTGATCCATGGATCCGCTAACAAACCTTAGGAAATTGGAGTTGAAGAATTCACTTCACTAGGGATGATACAAGCTCGCCATTTCGGGGAGAAGTTAAGTTAACTCCAAGGACACACCCCTTTTTGTTTCGACAAAGGGGGAGAAGAGTGTAAACGGAGAAGGAAATGTAGAAGGTGTGTTGCGGATACAAGTAAGTAATACGGACACAAGTAACTTTTTACATTTCACGTTCTATCACGTTTACATATTTTGTCATCATCAAAAAGGGGGAGATTGTTAGTGCAAATATTACGATATTTAATCTATACGGTCTCGTTTGTTTTGATTGATGACAAACGTATAACTTGATACATAACGTAAAATGTACAAGTTACTTGTAATCATATTTTGTCTCAACAAACATTCAACACCTCTCAACGTCTCGAGTCATCGTATGCTACAACACAGGTTCGTACATGTTTGTTATGTAGCATTATGATCAAACCCCTTGACTAACCATTAAGAATGACTAAAATACTTTTAGGGTCTTTAAGTGTTTTAAGTGTCAAAGTGCACTTTAGGGGTCAAATAGAATAAGTGTCACATTAGGTGTCTAGATAATATTAGTAAGTTTACAATATATAAAAATGTGTCTTATAACAACATAAGTACATAAAACATTTTTAGTAACTTACTAAATATTATATAGCTAGCTAATATATTTTTCATATACAAGTAACTTATCTTTTTAAGTTAGTATATACATTTGTCTAAATGTATTTTTCATAAAATGAAAAATTATATTTGAAAATTACCTTGGTCAAATATCATTTACTAGATGTGACATTTGTGTGTTTGACTTGCCAAGAAGTTCTTACACATTTTGGAAGTATTCTTTTAAATGTGTCTTGTCACATCATGCATTCATGAATAGGGAAGTATTCTTTTAAATGTGTCTTGTCACATCATGCATTCATGAATATGTTGTGTGTTTGACTTGCCATGAAGTTCTTACACACTTTGGAAGTATCCTTTTAAATGTGTCTTGTCTTGTCAACATTAAGTTAAAAGTCTTGTCAATGTTGACTAAAATAGTAGTGGTTTAAGAACATGGTTTTTACCTTTGCTAGTTTTAAGAACATGGTTTTCTTTACTTGTTTTGCCTATAAATAGAGCAAGTTGTTTTCACTTGAAAACTTGATGAAAATCCACACACACATAGTGTAGTAGAAAACCATGTAAAAACACCCATTAGTCACCCTTTCTATAATGATCATAATGCTTCTAACATTCATCTTTGTTGTAAGCATATCATACTTCATGATCCACCAAGAAGGTTAAAAGATCTTGAAGTAATCATTCATGAAAGCATTCCAACATATGAAGATTCAAGGGCACTTGGCATCCTCTATGATTGAAGACTTCTTATTCAAGAAGTTCATGTAGATTAGTCATTTTACATCCATTAGACTTTTATGTCATGGATCATCATTATGTCATCTCAAGATAGATTAGATGGTTTATGTGTTTGTGCCATAAAACACAAGGTTTTTATGTTGGGCCACAAAACATAGCGGGAGTGGTTGTACCCTTGGTAAAGAACTCGACATCTAGCTTTGTGTCGGTAAAATTGTAAGCGACGATGGGAGTGGTTGTACCCTTGTAAAAGAACTCGACATCTAGCTTAGTGTCGGTAAAAGTGTAAGCAACGATTGTAAGGTTTTCTCCGCCGAGAAGGGAGGTTGTTGATCTAGTGAAGTAACTCTCGAGTTGGGTACTCGGGGCGTGGACGTAGGGCAAGGAAAAGAGTCCTTGTAGCCGAACCACGATAAATACTCGTGTTGTGAACGGTTTGCACTTTCCTTTACTTATTGCGTTACTTTGATGTTTGCATGATGTGATTGTTTGTGTTGTGACTTGTTGATTGTACTTGGGTGATAACATGTTATAAGTTATGTTGGTCATAAACTACAAGTAACATCTTTCATATTAGAACAAGCTAAAATGGACATTTGATACAACAAGTAATAATGTTTTTTAAACGGTAACGTATTCACCCCCCCTCTACGTTTTCACAGCATTTATTAAAACAACCGTTACATAAAAAATGCAAATTATCAAGCATATTGTACAACCAACTTAAATACAATTTATGCATTAAATGTCACTAACACAAATAATAAAGCACATTATACAAATATTCAAGCCCGAACGGGCAATGGGACAAATAGGCTCGAGCCCGAACGGGCATGGGTCAAATGGGCTCGAGCCCGAACGGGCACGGGCCAAATGGGCTCCAGCCCGAATGGGCACGGCCTAAACGAAATCCTTGATATCCGTAAATTTATTGTCAAAAAGAACATGATAAACTAAAATAGATGATTCACCGAAAAATTTTATTTCATTGTACCCGCTGCCGCAACGTGCGGGTACCCTGCTAGTAATATTAAACTGATTAAAGTCATATTAAAGTTATTCCGTCACAATAATTACATTCAAATAAACATACATAACACATTAGCAAAAAAATATTTTTTTTTCAACGCTTATAGGTTACAATTACATTAATTTATTTTCACATATAGATGATTAGTAACTGTTTACATTAGGAGCAAAAAAGTCGTTATACAGTGCAATAATATAATCAATAATACTTGTACAATTATTTGAAAATTTAGATAAAAATCTACATGTATATTGTACAAGATTCGGTTTGGTTAAGCGCCGATCTAAATTAAAAGCCAAAACCCGATCCGTGATAATGGGTTTTTTTTGGTTTCCGGTCTTTTTTTGTTTCGGCTTTTTTTTTTTTTTTTTTTTTTTTTTTTTTTTTTTTTTTTTTTTTTTTTTTTTTTTTTTTTTTTTTTTTTTTTTTTTTTTTTTTTGTTTAGTGGTTCGACTCGACTTGTCGATTTCTCGAGTTTTTTTTCTGAACAACCCTAGTAAATACACAATACATGAGATAAGGATCCTTTCAAGTTATTATCAACATGATTGGTCAAGAATGTTCCAACTTTTGTATTTTATATTTTGCATTTAATGCATTAAATTATGCTAATAAAATAGTCTTTATTATCATAATATGTTGCATTTATAGAATCTTGCATTATTGCTCAAATACACGATGCATACAACACCGCCTATATATAGATCACTTGACTACTGCCAGACATACTTAAATTAAGAGAAACAAAAGGGTGAAAAGATGAGATTAGCCAAAACGTTTAATGTCTGGTTCATAATGGTTCTAGTTACATCAATCCAAGTATCTACATTGGCTTTAAGACCTCAACCCACTGAGATCTTATTGTCCAACCCGACCATACTAAGATTGATCTTGAACACCAATTCGGAAAACAATTATAAAAAACGTTTCAAAATAAACGAACCGTGTGAGGAGACGATATGCGATTTGTTGTGCAAGTATTCTTATAAGGGAGGAAAGTGCAAGGATTCCAAAATATGTTGTTGCAAAAATCAAATCTAATTTTGTGTTTGTATTGTCTTTTTTTGATTTCTGAATAATGTTTGTGTCAGCAATAAAGAAAAAGTGACGGTCATTCTCACATTTATAACTGTGTTGTGTGTTAGAAAATATAATATGTTATGCGTTAGGGATATGGACTTGACAAAAAGAATAAATAAGTTAGTTATGTATGCTAGGCTTATTAATCATGTAATCTGAATCCATGAACCAAGCCCGCTCCAAGCCCATGAGGTGTTTTCTTTCAAGTATAAAAGCCACCTAAGTCGCATTTGTAAAGGAGTGCTTAAGAGTGTAGTGTATGTTTTATGAAATACAAGATCTAGTTTCTTCCTCTCTGTCTCTCTCTACAACATCACCACGCCACCTCTCTTGTACCACCAAAACCGGGCATACATAGTGATTTAGTTGATAGATATGAAGGTCCTAACAAGTTATCAAGAGCCTAATGATGATTTAGGAGTGTGTTTGTGTTAAAAAAATTATTGTTTTGATTTTTTTTTGGTTCATAGTCTACTAAGCCGAAATCAAATAAGCTCATAAGCTCACATATAAGCTTAAACTATATAAATTTCGGATGGTGTGAAGTTCTCTTTCAATTCACTTTTAGGTAATCTTGTTTAACATATTTGGTGTTTAATATATTTTTTTTCTTTGATTTCGCTTTAAAAAATGTTTGATATGAAGTTATTTAGTTGAATAGTATTCACAAATTTACTTTTAAAATTAGCTCTAGTACTAAATACAAATAATACGAGTAGCAGGAGCCCGCCGCATTGCGGCGAGGGTGTGCCATATTTTTCAACTTTTGTATGTGTAAAAGCGCCATGTAAAAAATATTCTTATCTATAGTAATGATTAATAGAAGCCAGTATATGGCTGCTAGTAATGTAATTATCTAAAAATGACATGTATTTCTGTTCCTTGAAGGCAGTGGTTCCGGATTTGATCGTCGCAACATGGTCAAATGGAATTGCGGTATAAGGCACTACAGGTTGTGCTTTCTGTCAGCAGCCTTTGGTTCTATCTCGCCTTGTCCATTGTTTCACATCAGGGGAAAAGCAGTAAGTTTAGTGCATAAAAGGTTATAAATGACAATGTCAAGTATGCGCAATTAATGGTAACAAAATGTAAAACCTGGAAGTTCTCACCTGGTTCGTTCTACATCAGATGTTTCTAATGTATAACAACCCACTAACTTCCTTTAGGTTAGAAAAGCCTTACTAACTTAACTTAGGCCCTCACTAAGCACAATCTAGGTTAGAAATGCCTATAGGATTTTCCTGAGCTAAATTTTTGCTTTATTATATCCTTATGACCTAACTAACCTCTAGACAAGCTCACGTATCCACCTATGCCAACTACCACTATGTTTACTTGATGTAAACATCCCGGTATGTCAATTCAAGGTTACAAACATATTTTTACTAAGAAAACTATCACTCTATTACACCATACTTGCTAGAAAACCCTAATTGCACCTATGTGTTTACGGTTATCTTTAAAACCCTAATTGCTTATCCATACATGTTCTAAAGTGTTCAAGGCTTAGGTATGACTTACATTAGTGACTTTAGGTTATATTAGACTCCCTAGAACATAGTACAACTCCTTAGGACTTAGGTACAAGTCACATAAGCACAAAACCATAACTAGGTCATAACTTCCCGGAACTAGGTCCTAACTTTCCCAAATCTTTACCATAAGCTACCACCACTTAGTATAATCCGCCTAGGAGTTAGTATTAGTCACTAGACACTCATAGGAAACCAAATTAGGTACTAAGGCAAAACCCTAAACTCTTTCTAGGTAAAACTAGGTTAAAACTATACCCAAAACCTAAAACCTAGCTACTATACTACTTGTAAACCACGAAGCAAGCACCCTAGCACCTCCCCCTAACCTACCTAGCACCCTAACACCTCTAAGCACCCAAGCAAGGAGGTGCATCACCTCCTTCAACCTCTCGGCCCTTTACCACCACAACCGGCCTATGGCGCCCCCTAGCTACCTCCTAGCCCGTCCTCATCACCTCCTAGACCTGCCACAATACCCCATAGCCTTGCTTACTCCACCTCCCCCCCTCGACACCTCACCTCTCTTTTCTTGCTCGCTACTCATACACGACCTATAAATACCCCCTCCCCTCCATTTCTCTTCACACCTTCCTCTCTTCTATACCACCTAAACTTCTGTAGTACTAGACCCTTAGAAGCCTTAGAAGTCGAGTAATAAAGCCTTGCCCTTGTCGAGTTGTGGTTTTGGCCGAGAGATACCTTAGAAACCCTAGCACCGCACCCTCGTTAACCTTTGCACGACCTAGGTAAGCCTTAACTTTAAATCTAATAGACTTAGAATAGACCTAGGAATCTTAGAACATGCATTAGGAACCATAGGATAGCCTTGATCATTTACTTTTAGAAGTTTTCTATTTGAAACCCTAGAAATAGAAAATTAGGTGTTTATATGCTAAATTGCTATATTACGTGCTATAATGTGAATTAGATGACTTATTTGAACTTACATAGCTAAACATAAGCTTAGATACCTAGTTGTTTTATAAAAATATAGCTTACTTGAAATTAGGACTAGTTTTGTAACAGTCTTCATGCATAAGGGTATATATGGTAAATTCTTGAAACTATAAAGTCTAGGGACTGTTTTTGACATTTCATAGAAGTTATAAGTACAAGGAATCATTTTGCAAAGTTTTGAAACCTTAGGATAGAAATTAAAATGAATTATAGACATAAAAGGACTAGTTTTGCAAATATTATAAAGTTAAGGGTAAAAAGGGTAAATATTGAATGTTAGTAAAGTTTAAGGACCATTTTTGTCATTTCTCTGAAATATATAAGTATAGGGACTAAATGTGCAAAAGTTAGAAAGTTATATGCTTAATTGTTATAAGTTTATAAGTTTAGGGTAGAAAGCGTAAATATATAAACTTGAAGGTTATAAACGAACTATTTCATAAGTATAAAACCTATTTTTAAGTTAGAATCATAACACAATACTAGGGAGCTTCATGCGAGGAGTACTATGTGGATATTTCGTTTTGACGAGTTTGATGGGTTTATGATTTAAAGTGTCCTGGCTCCTCAAACGATTATTGCATATACTTTTGAGTTATGATGGCCCGAACGGTGTTATGTTATAACTAAACCCTAATAACAACATAACTCAATAGTAGGGAGCTTCGTGTGAGGAGTATTAACTTCTGAATTATGATGGCCCGAACGGTATTATGTTGATAACATAATACAATAGTAGGGAGCTTCATGTGAGGAGTCATATACTTTCTGAATTACGATGGCCCGAACAGTGTTATGTTATATATAAAAACCCTAAGAGTGATTAGTTAAGAAAACCTAGACTAAGACTTGACATACACACACCAACAATACCCCCAGGATACGTGAGTGAGTTGTCTAAGCCCCTACTTTACTTACCTTAAGACCCGGTGAGTTTTCATAGCCTCACTTTTAAATGCTTTACAACCCTGTGAGGGGGATACATGCTTTAAAGCGAATACAAGTCTTTTTCTTTGGTTGTTGCACGAGTAAACTATCTGCCACCACTGCATAACTAAAATTCATGAATCTAATCGTTTGGAATAATTTACCCACGCGAACGCGAATATAGTTGATAGATCTATTGGAGTTTGAAAACTCCCGTTGATACTACATCTTTCTGGATGGTATCAATAAGTACTATATTTGAACCTACTGAAGGATTAACTTTGGCAAGTTATCCTTCCCGTCCCCTCATGGTTGGTCTGCAGACCCCATGACCTGGACTGTTAACGTGTGGTTCATGAGCTTAGTGCAATATACCTTCTATTACTAAAACTTTTCCACACATAGGGTTTAAGCTGAACCCTGTGGAACTTGTATTCATACCCTATCTACTTAAACCCATGACTCTCACTCAACATACGTGTTGACTTTTAAGCATGTTATCCTAGGTAATTAGGCACTATAGGAACCCTGGCACAGAGAAGTACTGGACATGAGGATGTCCAGAATAGTTATCATTCATCAGTTTTGTGTCTTAAAACGTATCTTAGGGACCTCTCTTTTGGTAAAAGTACATCTTCTACTGTAAAAACTCTGATGAATAAATGAATGATAACATCTTTTTCAAAAATGTCTCTTTTCGAGTCGTTTTCTATTATCTTGTCTTTGCTTCCATGAAGTAATACCCCAAACTCTAAATCCGCTGCGATCTAGCCTTGGTTATAGAGAACAAAAGGATTTTCCTAAACTATAACCACTTTTTCAAAAAGTCCTCCGTGCCACTAGAATCCCCGAACTTGCCTTTAGACTCCCGACTTTCCTTTAGGTTAGGATTCCTGACTTGCCTTTAGGTTAGAACCCCCGAACTGCCTTTAGGATAGATTCCCCACTATTGCCTCTAGGATAGAATCCCCACTATTAGTATTGCCTCTAGGATATATCTACTTAGGTTAGAGTTATGCTAAGATACTCTTTCGGGTATTACAGTTAGATATGTCATCCTTTAACAATCCTATCATCGTGTTGGATACCGATGATACGGATACTTTATCCGATAGTTATGAATATACCCTAGCTACCCCTACCCACTCATCTTCTGGTTCTAATTCTCCGGAAGAATTAGCCCAGAATATCTTAACTAACTTAGGATTAGAACTTTCCCCGAATGATCCCTATATGCAAGCATATAATGGGTATATGCAAACATACGGTGGAGATATTCCTATTGTACCCACTATAACCCCTACCCCATCTATACCTCACTATAATAGTCAAGATCGTTATGTTCCCGAATTAGTTTCACCTCCCCATAAGAAATTGCGTATTATACCACCTTCACCTCCCCCTAGGTTTGAAATAGGTAGTAGTCATATAAAACACCTTTAGAAAGGCATGAGGAACAAATAGAGGAAATACTTAGTCATTTAGATAAGCTATCTTTAGGACGAATAGAAGAAGTAGAAAATAGGATTAGTGATCTAGGAATAGGTAGAAATAGGTTAGAAAATGAATTAGAGAAAACTCGTAATCAAATCTTTAGGTTACAAACAAAATATGAGGGACACTCTGACGAAGTAGTTACTGCACATGTTAGACTTTCCACTATAGAAATGATTATCGAGGATATTAGGGATAGTCATAGGTCTGATATAGAGGATCTTTTGGAAGCCATCCAGGAACTTAAGAATAACAAAGAATCAAAATAAGGATATAGACTTAGGTAATATAGGTTTATAGGTACATAACTTAGTTATAAACGGGTACTTGTTAGGTTTTCACTTTATAAAATAAAAGTTTTAATCTACCCATAATTAGTCTTCTTAAAACTCGTATCCCGTATTACGATCCCCTATGCCTTAGGACACACTATAGATTGCCTTAGGACACACTATAGACTGCCTTAGGATTTAAGAACTAGAACTTATAGGAAATTAAAACAAGTAGACATACCTAGGAACACTAAAAACTTAGGATCTTTTAGAATCACTATTCCTTTAGACGGGGGAAACTAGCTTCGGTGTAATATAACGAATCTTGTTAGGAAATTCGCCCTTTTAGTTTTAGGATTCCCTACCCATCCGGTATCAGATAATGTTCTAAGAAATTAGAACATAAATTATGACACTATTCTTATCACATCTTACGAACACCTGTAGAATGGCACGTTAAAGAGCTACCACTCCCGTTACTCCCACTACTCCCGCCATGACTCAGGAAGACATCCAGCGACTAGTGACTGACAGTGTGACTGCAACACTAGGAGATAGGGATGCCAGCATGGCTAGAAACCCCGAAATTCCTGTAGTGAAGAAGAGTAACTACAAGGAATTTATGAGCTGTCAGCCCTTCAATTTCAAGGGGACAGAAGGGGCCATAGGATTGATTCACTGGTTTGAGAGATGTGAGTCAGTATTTGCCCGTAGCAACTATACTGAGGATTGTAGGGTTAAGTTTGCTACCGGTACTCTTACTGAGGAAGCATTATCATGGTGGAACTCGTATGCCCAACCAATAGGAATAGAAGAGGCATACAAGTTATCACAACTCGCAATTTCAGGTCTTTCCAAACCTCGACAATTTACTATTCATGAGTTACTATTCATCGATCACTATTCATCATTTCACTATTTATCGTTTTCGAAGTCAGTTTGTGATTTTGAGAAGCGTTCAAAAATTTCACTATTCACGTGACACTATTCATTTCTGGAAGGAATACACTATTCATGATCATCATGCATCATCAGTATATTAGGTCACGCACGGATATGCATCATTTCAATTTACGTATGCTTAATTTGTAATTAACGTTACCACTCAGTCATTACTACTAACAATATACCCGATACTCCCGACTATGATCCTAACATATTTTCACACTCATTATAATGATATAAAAATTATATTATTAATTTACCCGGTGTTTTCAAATCAACTGCTACATTTTACGTTCGTAGCTTATAGCTCCGTCGGTTTGCGATATTTCAACCCGATAATTATTTTAACACCCGATTCTCATCAGGAATGCAATTTCATAATTTTTACAACTTCGTCATATTTTATTTCACCTCGTTAACATTTATTTCAAGATAACTCGGTACCCGATAACACCCAAAATATACACAAAATACACTAACTCATCCAACAATTAGACAAGAAAATTAATTAGCCCACAAACTTTTCCCACTTTCCCCTAAAATCCGCCATA